>JARHVA010004319.1:1107500-1217500 GCA_037957365.1 Torreya grandis | reverse complement strand
TTTATATTTTTAATATTAATTTTATATTTTTGATTATATCTATATATTATAAAAGATAGATAAATATAAAATCAAATATTTTTGAAATATAAAATCAATCAAACTATTTTGAAATATAAAATTAAACTATCTTGTATAATATATAAGTTGTATTTTAGTTTTTTTATACTATTATGATATGAGACTCCATCTATATCATTGTAAATTATGCCTCTCAGTGTAAAAATTATTAAAATTAATAAAATAATCATTTTTTATAAAAATATTATAATTTAAATTCTATTTCTTATAATTTTAAACTAGTTGGAATTGTTCTTGTACTTCCCATTTCTTATTTAACATTCTAAATTTTTAAAATTAGAAAATATTAATACTATTATCTTTTCTTACTTTATTAAATATTATAATAAATAAAATTATAAAATATTATCCTTTCCTCTTTCATATTAAAATCAAAATCATTCTTAAAAAAATCATTCCACACTCAATTGAGGTTCTTTGTTGCATGGCCCTACATGCAATACTCTTGAGTGTCACTGATCTTGAATCCCTATGCTTTTTTGCAAGCCAAATAATAAAGAAACTTATCATAGTGAACAATAAAATGGTGTGTTATGGTATTTTTACTCCTATATTTTTTAATAATATAACAAGAGTGTATTGGAAAGCAAATTTGTTTCCTATATTTAAAAACTATTATATATAGAATAATTTGATTTCATATTTTTAATTATGTCAGTTGTTAAATAAATGTATATATGCATGCATGCATACATGTATCTATATATGTATGTAGGTTGTATTTTGATTCTTATATATTTGATCATAACATAAAACTCCATATCCAATTGTCATTATAAGTAACACCTCTCAACATTAAAATTATTCAAATATATAAATTATTTGCTATTTTATTTTATTTTAACTTTTAAATATTAATATTATTATCTTATCTTTTTTATGAAATATTATAATAAATAATATTATAAAATATTATCATTTCTTATTCCATATTAAAATTAAATTATTCCTTAGAGAAGTCTTTACACACTTAACTAGGGTTCTTCACTACATGGCCTTACACACAGTATTCCTAAGTGTCACTAATATTGAATCATTATTATTTTTCAAAGGATGAGAAATGAAGGAACTCATTGTGGTGAATAATAAATTGGTGCATTCTACTTATTTAAATTTTATAAATATTAATCTTGGACTGTGATGAAAATGGCAGAAAGAGAGAAGGAAGGCGCACGGGGGAAGGAGAGTGCAAAGGGGGAGAGCACATGTTGCAGCTACAGGGTGGTGTTGGGAGTGCAGCAGTCAGCCTAGAGCCTGAGGAGTGCTAGAATGGTTTCCTGCCCACTATTTCCAGGTCCATGTGATGCTAAAGAGCCAACTGGCTTGAGACTTACCAAGATCAATGGATGCCTAGAAAGATGCAAGGAGAGGCCCAAATTGGTCATACTTATGGACATGATTGTTGAGGATATCGAATATTATATCAATCATTCTCTATATTGCAAGTTTTTGGGGCTCAGGACTTTGTTCAAGTTCTTAGAAGCGTGGGCTCAGAGGACATGGGCGCCGAAAGGAGAAATGGATATCATAATGTTAGCCAACAGTTATTTCATGGCCACTTTTACCTACTTAACTGACTGTAGTAGAGTATTTGTTGGAGGTCCATACTTCCACAATCAGGTGGGGCTATTTATCAAGATGTGGCATGCTAGTTTTATACCTTTAAAGGAATTTCCAAACTGTGTTTTGGTGTGGGTGCGGCTGCCTTGCTTTTTGGTGGAATGTTGTCATGAAGATACCCTATAATTGCTTGTGTCCCTCTTGGGAAGGCCAGTCGGTTCATCAATGTCAATCCTTAGTAAAAAGGTAATGACTTATGCCCACATTTATGTTGAAATTGATCTTAGTAAGCCAATACTTGATGCTGTTGAAATGAGTGCGGGACCCTTTTCCTGGGTACAACAGTTGGATTATGAAACTCTTCCCTTTCACTATCATCTTTGCCATGCTTATGGTCACTTGCAATGATGGTGTCCCAAATCTAAAAACTTTGAATCTTAGCCTACTCATCTTGCTCGTAATCCATCTAGAACTGACAAAGGGAAGGGCCCGATTCTAAGTGAGGTGCCAAAAACTGATGGTTTTATCCCAATTAAAGGGTGATATAGAAACAGGGTTCAAAAATAGTCTTTAAAGGAAAGACAGGTAGATGACTTGCTTAACAGATTTGAAATTCTAGATGACCTTAACCAACAAGAGGTGAACCCAAGTTTGATGATTTTGGATCAGCAGATTGAGGGCCTAGCCCAGGAGAACAATGTTTCAGTTGATTTAACTAAATCACAAGATGTTGGGGATGGGCACATGGATATGGACCAGTAGATGTTGATATCAGATGTTTTGACTTCCTTAGTTGTTCCCTCTAAAGAAGATGGGAATTAATCTTTAACAGGGAAATCCAGAGAATTAGGAGCAGCAAGGAGTAGTAAATCTTCTCCTCACTTGGGACTTTTATAAAAAGACCTTAAGAAGGGTGGGGGGGAGAAATCGGTCAAGCTTGGTAGGAAAAAAGACTTGGAAAAGATGAAACTAATGGGAGAGATTTTGGTGGAGTCAAGGTCAGTGAAGACTCTCGATGCTCACTTTCTAAATCCTTTGAAATGATTGTACTATCCTAGAATGTAAGGGGTTTGAACAGCAGCCCTAGACAAAATGATGTTCACAACTTGATTAGAAGTCAAAGACATGATGTCCTTTTTTTGCAGGAGACTAAGCTTTCAGTAGATGCTATGTCCAGATTAGTGCCTAAGTTATGGAGATAAGGGGACTGTCAATGCATTGGGGCTACTAGATCTTCAGGAGGATTAGCTTGCCTTTGGAACCCCCAAAAGATCGGCCTCATAAGATGGTTGTCCTCTAAGTTTTCCTTGACTATGATGGCTTCCAGCTTTGAGACAGGGGAAGTCATTCTTCTATCCAATTTCTATGCCCCTACTGACTGGTAGGGTAAACAATCCCTATGGGGCCACATTATTTTTATCCATAGCTTGGCTCCCCTCCAACCTTAGATTATGGCTGGAGATTTTAACGCTATTTTGGATTTGACTAAAAAATGTGGTGGTATGACAAAGCTTGACCCCTTTGCTTTGCTTATGAGAAATTACATTAAAGTTTTGAATTGAGTTGACATTCAGCCCAATAACATATAGTTTATTTAGAAAAATCAAAGGACTAGCCAACATTGCATTACTAAGAGACTAGATTATTTTTTGGTTTCTGGCTACTGGGTCAGGGGCATGTGGTCTATAGGGTCTAAAATTTTAGACTGGAGAGGATCAGATCACTGGCCTATTAGGTTGAATAGTGTTTCAAAGTACCAACCTAACTCTCCTTCCTTTAGATTCTAACTCATGTGGCTATGGGATCAGTCATTATTTGAATGTGTGGCCAATTGGTCGAGGTGGGGCAGACCTACCCATGGTACAACGATGTATGTTTTTGCTAAATCACTACAATTTGTGAAGTATAAGCTTAAACAGTGGAATCATCAAAGCTTTGGGAATATTTTTCATGCTAAGGCTGATGCGTAGGCTAAGCTTGATGGTATCATGAGAACAATTAGGGAGGAAGGATTGATTGAAATCTTACTTCAAGATGAAGCTTAGGCTGTGAAAGACCTCGAGGAATGTGAGCTACGAGAGGAAGTGTTTTGGAAGTAGAAAGCTGAGATAGAATAGCTCCAAGAAGGTGATAGAAATACTTCTTTTTTCTTTTAATCATCCAAAACCAAGAGGCACAACAAGTCTATCTTGGTCCTGGTCAATGAAAGAGGTGAGTGGCTTAATTCCTTTCTTGCAATGTCAGAGGAGGTGGTGCAGTATTTCTCTACTCTTTTTAGGGAAGATGTGAATGAGGAATTACCAGAAGAAGCACACGTTCTCTATTGCATTCTTCCCCTAATGACGCATGAAATGAATGAGAATTTAATAAAGGATATCACACTTGGGGAGCTTGAGGTGACTATTACCCAGATGAAAAAGGGGAAAGTGGCTGGTCCTGACAGCTTCCCAGCTAAATTCTATCAAGAATTTTGGGATATTATCAAATTGAATCTTTTATCTATTGTTCAAGAATCTTAGTGGAATAAGCAAATGCTTAAGGCTTCAAATGTGACTTATCTCTCCCTCATACTGAAATGTGAAGGAGCTGATAGGCTAAGTCAGTTTTGCCCTATATGTCTTTGTAATGTCGTATATAAAATCATATCTATAATCATTGCAAAAAGGTTAAAAATAGGGCTCAGTGATGTGATTTCTAAAGAATAGATTGGTTTTGTGGAAGACAGGCAAATTCTTGATGGTATTGTCATAGCGATTGAGTCCATTCACTCCATGGCTAGCTCCAAGGATAAGGTAATGTTTATTAAGCTGGATATGGCCAAGGCTTTTGATAGGGTTAGATGGTCATTCCTATGGAAGGTTATCAAAGCTTTTGGATTTGTGGATGAATGGACCTAATGGGTCATGATCTACATTTCCTTAGTTTCCTTTTTAGTGCTTATTAATGGGGAACATACAGAGTTATTTGGTACCTCTAGGGGGCTGCGACAAGGAGATCCCTTATCTCTATATCTCTTTCTTCTTCTAGCTAAAGGCTTGGGGAAGATGATCAAAAGGAATAGAGAGGATGGGAATATTAAAGGCTGGCAGTGGGGGGTGAACTGTTGGCATAGTCTCACTTACAATTTGCTGATGACACTATTCTTATGGGCATGGCCATAATGAGTGAAGCTGCCAATTTGCATAGGGTGTTGGATGTTTATCTAACGGCCTCAGGGTAAAAGGTCAATGAAGATAATTCATCCATATTCTTCTTTAATACACTAACTCTCATATAGCATTGAATTGCTTAGACTATGCATTTCCATATTGGGGCTCTCCCCTTGATTTATCTGGGTATTCCTATTACAGCTGGCCGTATACACAAAGAATCCTAGTAAAATATTTTGGATAGATTTTGGGTGAAGGTTAATCATTGGACTCAAAAGTGGCTTTCTTTTACATGCCATGTTCAATTAATTCAATTTTTGATGCAGGCTTTGCCCATTTACAGATGTATGCTTCAGGTTACCCCAGTGGGAATTGTTAAGGAATTTGACTCGGTCACTAGGCAATTTTTATGGGCTAGTACTTTGATGACCTCAAAATGGATCTTAGTTAGATGGGAGATGGTTTGTAGCCCCAAACAACATGGGGGGCTTGGCCTAAGGTAGACACACTTAAATGGAGTTGCTTTGGTGGCTAAGCTTTATTGGCACTGGTGCAATGAACAAGTCAAGGCCTAGGCCATAATTCTCTCTCAGAAGTACTATTCAAGGGCCACTCAGAGTGATATTCCTCATTATCCACTCATTGGGAAAAGCTCAGTGATATGGAGGACTCTCAAAAAAGGGTCTACTCTTATTAAAGAAGGCTTATTCTGGATTTGTAAGCGGGGATCCAAGGCTCTCTTTTGGACTAATTCTTGGGATGGTAACCCTCCCATTATTTCTTAGTTCTCTAATCTATCAAACCTTTGATAGAGATTCCTTGATGCTGGTTGGTTTTAGGTGAGTGACTTTAAATCATACATTTCTTATAGATAGCTAAAGGTGGCAAAATGGAAAGTGTCTGATGTTTGGCTAGTTGTTGGAATGCAGGAGGAGTATGTTGAGCTACTGAACCTTCTTTCCAGATGCTAATTTAGCTCCCTCTAGGAGGAAGATGAGCTTTCTTGGTCTCCCAATCCTAAAGGAAATTACACAGTTGCTTCTAGGTATCAAGCTTTATTATCTCAAAGATTGGGTAGGGGAGAAGTGCAAAGGAGGAGACAGGTCTAGAATAAATTCTCATGGCCAAAATGCAACTACTTTGTTTGGTTGTTGGCTTGGAACAGGGGCTTGACCTGGGACAATCTCTGGAAAAAAGGCTTCCAAGGCCCATCCATTTGTGTTATGTGCAGAGTGGCTGAGGAGGATTCTGCTCACCTATTTTTTTGTTGCTCTTTTGCTTTGCAACTCTAGCATTATTGGTGGGACATATGGCAGTGCCCCTGTCTCCATGTTTCATCCTTGGTTGATTTTTGGAGTGGTGTGGGAGAACCCCCCTTAAGGATGGATTTTCTATAGAATGTTTGGTTAGGGGGGGCCATCTTTTTGTTGTGGAAGCTCTGGTTGGAGAGAAATAGGTGGATATTCCAAAATGAGAGGATTATGGCACAACAAGTATGGCAAAAAGTTGTAGGGATGATTTAGGAGACTGTGCAGGCCAAGAGTGAGGTTTGTCTCCCTTTATCCAAATAGGACATTGAGGTGGTGGCACACCTAGGATTTCAGTGATTTGCAGGTAATTTGGCTTATGTCAGGAGAGGTTGATAGGGCAAAGATAAGATTCATAGGGATGGTCAGTGGTAGTACCCTCCCAATGAGTTTCTCAAGATCAATACAGATGGCTCTTCCACGGGCAATCCCGCCCTTGTGGGTACTTGTGGGATAGGTAGAGACTCTAAAGGTACAGTGATTTTTCTCTTTGCAATCCATGAGGGGATGCAAACCAACAACATGATGGAAGGCCAGGCTATTCTCTATGCTCTTAAGAAGGCTCAGGCATTGGGTTGGCATAAGATCATTTGTGAATCGAATTCTCAAGTCATGATCAACATGCTTGTTAAGAGGAAAGGGTTGGATGTTATTTGGCAATTGGTTAGGATTGTGTAGTAGATTTTGAGGATTAGCTCACTCATGGATACAATTAGGTTTATTCATATTCCCCGTGAATGGATAGAGCAGTGGATTATTTGGCAAAATGGGCGTCTGAGCATTTAGATGGTGGTAATTCTTAGGATTGGGAGTCTCTCTCCCTGGAGCTTCACTTTAATCTAGAATGTATTTTGGAGGAAGATAGGAAGGCTCATATCAACATATAGGTGGGTTCGTCCCTATTTTTTCTGTGCTTGTTGTTTTCTTTTGGGGATTTCGGTACCCCATTCTTCTTGTGATACTCTTGTTCTTTTATTAATATTTTTTTACCCTTTTTATTAAAAAAAATTTATAAATATTAATACTATTATCTTATCTCATTTTATTAAATATTATAATAAATAAGATTTAAAACATTTTTTGTTTATTTTCTATGTAAAAATTAAAATTGTCCTTAAAAAAATATATACACACTTAATTGGCTTTTTTTACCACATGGCCCTACATGCATCACTCTTAGGTATAACTGATCTTGAATGACTATTCATTTATGCTTACTGAATGGAGAAGGAACTCGTTATGGTGAACAATAAAATGGTGTTTATGGGATTGTTACTATTATATTTTTAATAACAAACAAAGGCCATATTTAAATGGGGAATTTCCTTCCATTATTTGAAAATTATTATGTACAAGATAATTTTATTTTATATTTTTAATTTTGTCAACTGATGTGTGTGTGGGGGGGGGGGAGGAGCAGAGGGGGGAAGAAGCGAGAGGGGGAGTAAGGTATTTTTCATATGGTCACGACATGAGATTCCATGCTCTGCTACCATTGTAGGTTACGCCTCTCCATGTAATAAATAATTTTAGTAAAATTTTCTTAAGAAAGAATATCTTTAGTTAAATATCAACTATTACTATGTCTAAAAAATAATAATTTTTTTTTTTGTGAAAATGTTTTAAATATAAAAAAATCAATGTGACCATCTTCTTCATTTGAATCTTAATTGTCTATCAGAAATAAAGTTAGCAATACAATAATACCCAAAATTGTAAGAACTTTAATGGGTCTAACTTGTCATATCCTCTATATAATGGAATGTGTACAAGAATATGTATAAATTACAATATATTAAGAAGTAACTCTTGAAGTATATTTTAATAACATGTGAAGACATTCTTTAATATATAAATACTTCTAATAATTTTTTTAGATAAATTAGAACTTCAAAGTCGATAACAAAAAAAAAAGGTATTCCAACCACATGCACATGAGGCATACTTCCATATAATTTTAAAAAGTTGGGAATTATGTCATTTATAATGCAAAAAAAATAGTAACATATTATTCATGATTAAGGAAATCCAAAACTACAACATTGATAAGAAGTAAAATAAGAAACTACAACCTAAAAGAACGTATAACACTAAAAAAATATAAAATATAGAAACATCCTAAAATTGATAACAATAAATTGTAATAATATAATTTCAAATATAAATTTATATATGTAACATATATGTTTATAAATAAATGTATTGCACAACAATAAATATACAAACTAAAAATAAAAATATTTTAATATATTCTAAATAAAAAATTTATATAGATTATTACTTCTATTCGAAAGAGTAATTGATCACCAAATATAATACCTACTCACAATCACATTTCTGAAATCTACCCAATAAATTAACCTACATGATGCCTCCAATGCACAACACTGGTATTGGAAGCTTAAAGGTTTGCAATTTATTTACCTTAAAAGTAATGCTTAATTATGAACACCTAAAACAAAATATTAAAGGTTTTCAATATATTAAAATCATGCCCACATTCAAAGAAAATACCACCCCAACTTCCTCCATCAACCCATAATTATGTGAAATCACCATTTTTATGGATGGCTTTATAAAAGACATGCAATTACAAAAAAAATCTGCAAATATGTTGACATATGAAAATCATTCATTGGTTCTATAAACTCTATGAAAAATAACCATTGTCTTCCACTTGGAATCCACTATTAAGTATACTCCATAAGATTTTAACATAATTCATTTATTCAAGTACATAAAAGAAGACATATTTTGAAGCCACTCAAGTTATGAGATGAAAAATACACATGCATTAACTTTTTCAAGCCCAACCTTATAGCATATGATGATTATGGCATAAAATAAAAAACCAATAATTACGAAAAATTATTTAATACAAAAAATTATTCAACATAATTTATATAAATTATCATATATATATATATATATATATATATATATATATATATATATATATACATACATACATATATATCCATATATATATATATATATATATATATATATATATATATATATATATATATATATGTATGTATGTATGTATGTATGTATGTATGTATGTATGTATGTATGTATGTATGTATGTATGTATGTATGTATGTATGTATGTATGTATGTATATGTATATATGTATATGTATATATATGTATATATATGTATATATATATATATATATATATATATATATATATATATGTATATATATGTATATATGTATATATATGTATATATGTATATATGTATATATATGTGTATATATATATATATATATATATATATATATATAATTTTATTTTTTTGATTTTATTTTTCTAATTTGAGTTGGTGAGGTTCAAAGCCCAGATACATAGATCTCATAAAAAAAATGGCTTATAATACTTTTAAAGAGACTACCTCCTCTTCATCTAAATCCAGAAGAAAATTAAAAGATAAAACTAAATAAAGAGAAAATATGGAAACATTTAATGATAGTGAAGCGAGTAAAAAATGATGTCCATATTTCTTACCTTTTATGATTTTTGTAGCATGGATTTTGACATGTAATTGCTCATATCATCAGGGGAGAAATTACACTCAACTAGAAAATGTTTTAGAGTGTGTCTTACTTAATCCTAGTGAAGGGCATTCACAACTCTATGTCCTCATAAATAACATAAATAGTGGTGAGAATATAACATTTTATGTGGGTCAAAGTGCAATGGAAAAGTTAGACCTACTCAATAAATAATATGGTACCTTTCACAACCTTTGGTGTAAAAAAGGATTTTTTCACAAGCGTTTAAATCAAATGGGTTGTGAATAATAATTATAAATGGTTTGAGTGGTGTCAATGATTGATCATGTGTCCTTATAATTTTGACCTTAATCAATCAACACTATAACAATCTTTGGTTCTCAATTTTTCTTCACAACTTTCCTATATAAAATATGGATAAAAACTATTAGAATGAGCTATGTGTTAAAGAGAACTAATTTTTTTTTTGGATATGAATTAAATTTATTAATCCAAAGTAACTCGTCATTACCATATTTTATAATTTTTTATTCACAAATCCTTTTACCTTTCTTTAAGAGGTATGATATCAATCTAATTTCATCATCCTAACTAGAATGGGTATGCAAATCATGTCTATCATTTGGTGATGATGGTTGTTGGGGAATAAAATATTTGTTATTTACAAATAAAATAAGGTAAATTTACATTCATGTGAACTATTCAACATGTTACATCTCACATGGTATTCTTATTTTCTACACGACGTTCTCACTCCACCTTTATCTTATGTCTCTATTTAAAATACTTGCTTCACCTAATTGAGACATGCCTTCTCCTCTCAATTTTTTTGATAGATTTATATACACTCATTTGGTCACTAAATGTAGTTATGATTTTCATTTAAATTTCAAACTTTAAATACTTTATATTTAGCCACCCAAAATATTTCCAACATATTTCTCTTACTCAAGCTCTAATTCTTTATCATCTACTCTATTATGTTACATTTATTTTCTCTTTTTGTGTATTTCATTCCCCTTGGATTCCTTTTTCCACTTCTTTCACATCCTATAGACCTCATTGTAATATGTTGCTTGTAATGAATCCTATTACGTTGAGATTTGATTCTCTCTAGTGACCAACATTGATGGCCACCCTCATCAAGATATGTGTTGCATGGTGTAGCAAACAATGGTGTGAATTTTTATTATAAATGCCCTTATCAATGATATTGTATTCACCCACAAAATGAAATTAAATAAATAATCAAGGAGTTAGAATCCTTAAAAAATATGATTAAATATACAATAATAACCAATCAATCACATAAATAAGAAAGTAAACTTACAAGGACTATCATTCTTGCCATCACCATCCTCCTACCAAATTGATAAATATATATATTCCAATCAAAAATTATATCATTGAATATAAAAAAATCCTATACGAACATGATGATGGAATAAAAAAGAATAATTATAAAAAAAATCTTACATTTGTAGGGATAAAATCATCACTAGTATTATTACCATCCTCCTCACCCTTATCTTGTTCCACCCCCTCCTACGAAAATGGTCAATATTGATATTATTTAATAAAAAACATGTCATTTGATATATAAGACATCTACATGCATACATGAAAGTATGGAACATTATAAAGTGGATGTAAATTTGTAAAATGTTGAATATTATCAAAAAATATATAATGAAAATTTCTACTCATATCATTGCATATAAAACAAAGAGCCTATCTAAGCATGATGGTGGAAGAAATAAAAATATTTACAAAAAATCTTACATTCTTAGGAAAAAAACTAATCACATGTGTCGTTACCATCCTCTTCACCCTCATCCTATTCCACCTCTTCTTAGAAAAATGGTCAATATATACTTGTAAATAAAATAATATATCATTACATATATAAGACATCTACATGCATACATTCAAGTAAAATCAAATAGTTTATGAAATGTGGTAAAATGTTGAATATTATAGAAAAATATAAATAGCATTTCGTTTAACCATGCCAATAGAATAATAATAATTAATAATACATGTGTTAACCCCATCATAATTTTGTCCTCATTTTTGGATGCATTACCTACAAACTTATTAGGAATTTTATCAAGCAACCACTGAGATTTAAAATTAGGACATTTAGGGATAAATGATTGTAAGGTAAAATGTCATTTCTCCTAAAACAACCAATGTAAGTAGTCATTCATATTGTCTAAATGTGTTTATAAAAATAGTGGATGCCAAGTGGTCAAATGTATATTTCTATTAGAAAACATTTAAATTCTTTAAAGTTAATATGGGAAAGAGAGAGACACCATCAATTAAATTACTTGTTCTGACCCAATGAGAATCACACCCCCACTAGTGGATGCACTATCTAAAACCTTCTTAGAAACTTTGTCACTTTTAGATGAAAATACATACCCAAATTAGGCATGAATGTATGACTAGATAATAAATATTTATTTCTCCTAAAAAAATAACATAACCATGCATTAGTAACTAAAAAATGTAATTGAACTAAAAAATTCATATTCATGGGTGATAGATAAAATTGCATACCATGAAATCCATCACAACTATGATTTCTTCTAGGATATCCACTTCTTCTAGGTCATTCATAATAAATATGGAAATAACTAAGAAGGTAATTGATCTATATAATAGGTGGATATTCCACACTAAGATTCACAAACACAGATCATATGACTCCAAGCTCAATAAAGAATGGAAGATAAACAAGTGATTGAAATTAAATGTACAATATATTGTAGATGAACATGAAGTCTAATAATAATAAAATCCCAAAATGAACATAATAGGTATCTTTGAGAAACATGATGTGGGAAAAACTCCATTCGATGATGCAATTATGCTACCCTTCCACTATGTAATGTAATAAATGTACAAGGTACTACCAAAAGTAGCCTCCATGGATATAATTATCCCTAATATCCTATATAAAACATGAAATAAATATTTTCATACACTTATCAAACACTTATAAAAACTCTAATACATCCAAACCAATCATTTACATATAAGAAATAATGAGTCAAAAAAATAAAGACTCTAACTTGAAACTTCCAATGTGAAACCAACTTTAAGACTTCTAAATATATTTTATCATGTCTTATGCCTTGAACAAGAAATGATTTATTCCCTCTCAACTTTAGATTCTACCAAGAATCTCAATAACCCATTATTGAGGATTTATATGATTGCAAATATTCCCATTCTTGTGCCTTGTCTTATGGTGAAAACACTAGTCTATGAAAACCGATGGTTTCTAAACCTCTAAGGTGGTTATCTAATATCCACCTAAAAAAACTAGGTAGTTGAACAACCATAATATTTAAAATAGTGGGTTTTTCACTATCTAAAATAAACCCTTCCATTTAGAAAGTTGAAACTCACTAACTTTATCACTATGAACATGTTCAAATCACCCCTACACTAACTCTTCTATAGTAACATATTTGATCTAATGTTTTGAATATGAAATGTATTAGGATCATGTCATAAAAGTATGAATTACATATACTTAGGAATAGTGGAAACATATAATATACATGAATAATACATTAGGATCTAAATTTAGATCATTCCTATCCAATTTGAGGCTCCCAAGTCTCTAAAAGCTTTAAGAATTATGTGAGGAAAATTATTACAAGCACATCCTCTTTGTAATATAATTTGGCCTTTTTGTGTAGATGATCCTTGAACCCTATCAACCAATATTATTTCACTCCTCTTCATATTCTCTCCTTATTCTACAATACAAAATCTTTCTCTAATTCCAACTAACTATCTAGACATAGGTCTTAAATTGAAGGTAGAAACATCCATTCATCTTCATTGTCTAACATATAAGGATAAAAAATATGTAAGTTCTCAACATTGAAAACTTATTAGATCTTCATATGAGGCAAATCAAGTCTAAATAATTCTTTCCCACTTTATCAATAATTTGAAATGGAGCACACTTAAGAGGCTTAAGCTACGTGGACTTACCTTGGATCCTTTCTCTACTCAAGTACACCCATACCTTGTTTCCAAAAAAGAAACTATGATCAATCCTAGACTGATCCTATCTTTCCTTGTACTTGGATTACAACCCCTTCAAAATCTCTTGTGCTTAGAGGTTAATTTGATTAATCTTCTCAATTACTTTTTTAGCTTTATGGACCTATAAATCCACTTTCTCATTGCCATTATATGGATATCTCAAACCAACATCAAATTCACATCGATTTATATATCCAAAAATAAAATCAAAATGAATTTTAATAGTATAAGAATACACAACCCTATTGTAATAATGTTGAATATACACCAAATTTTTATCCCAAGAATTTTTATGCTTATTTTTGTACACTCTCAAGATTTGTACCAATTTTATATTCAAAACATTGGTTTTCCCATCAGTTTATGGGTGAAAATCATTATACTATTTCAAATTAGTTAATTCTTCTCCAAAAATGTGGTCCAAAATTCTCAAGAAACATTAAATCTTGATCTTATTCAATAGAACCAAGTAAACCAAAATGAATCCACACATTAGCAAAAAAATAGCTTAGCTACATCACTACCCTTGAGGGTCTTCCTACAAGGAATAAGAATGCACATCTTAAAAAAATAGTCCAAAACCACACAAATATAGTCATGCACCTTACTTGACATAGGAAACCCACCCAAAAAATTCATGGAAATGCTTTCCCATGGATTAGAAGGAACAGGTAATGGCATATACAAACCTAAATTCTTATTATTAGTCTTGTTTTTAATACATTATAAACATCTTCTTATGAACTTAGGAACATATACTTACATATTAAGCCAATAATCATACCTCTAAAAATGTGCAATAATATTTGTAACATTAAAATTTGCTACAATTTTTGAAGTATTTGCTCCCCTAACTTGTTGAACTCTTTCCTCATTAGACATTTAAAGCATACCCATCTTATAGATCAATAAATGATGAAGGTAATATTCCTCCTTTGACTATAAAATTTCACCTTAGTACTTCTCTACTTAAATATATTTATGACAAATACATGCATCATGCTCATATCCATTTACATAATACTTACACATGAAAGGCTCAATAGAATTTATGACTCCCATGGATGAAAGAAAAGGTGGTCTAGATAACATGTCAACTAGTTTATTAGTAACACATTTCTTATATTTGATAAACAAATGAAATTTTTGAAAATCTCAAATCTATTAATTTTGATCTTGAAAATATTGGAGATGTAGATGATTAATATGGATAATAGATTCCTTACCTATGAGATAGTGCTTCCATTTCTTGACTGATTGAACAAGAGCATTTATTTATTTTTTAAAGTAAAATAATTCATAATTTCCCCATGAAATAAATCTAAATGGTAACATACCATCTTTCCTCCTTCAATTAGGACAACCCCTACACCATAGTCAATAGCATTCATTTACACCTCAAAGGGAAGTTGCAAGTTAGGAAATGCTAAAACTAGAGCATGGATAATCTTATTTTTTGACATATCCAATGCATTTTTTTTAATTATCCTATGTAAAACTCTTACCACATGTTGTAAAGGCATGAAACAGTTTAGGTATGAAACAGAAGTTCTTGATTAATTTCATCAAATATTAAGTTGAACCCAAAAATATACTTCTCATGATCACATTGGAAGGCTTTAGCAAATCCATGATGGCCTCTACCTTATTTGGATAAATCATCAACTACCCATCTCCAACCACATGCCCCAAGAATACAAGTGATTGTTGATAAAAATCACATTTATTCTCATTCATCAATAACTTAAACTTTCAAAACTTATTTAAGATGATCCATTTTCTCTTCAAAAATTCTTATAAAAATAATAATATCATCCAAATATACAATGAAAAAGGAAACAATAAATGTCCTTGGTGCCTAATTCATCAACCATAGAAGGTAAATCATGCATTGTATTGCACAAAAGGTTAAACCAACCACTCATAAAACACTTGATTTTTCTTTAATGATAATTCACAAACATCATCTTTCTTAATTCATACCTTTTCATACCCTCATTTTAAATTAATATTTGTGAAATACTTAGTATATTGAAGTTGATAAATAAAATCTTTATTATATGAAATAAGGTACCTATTCTTGATGTTTATCTTATTAAGTTATCTATAATCAACACACATTCTCTATGAACCATATTTTTTAGGTAATAAAAAATAGGAGAACCACATGGATAAGTACCAGGATGGATTACACCTTGATTAATCAAAGACTATAATTATTTTTTACCTCATTGTGATCCTTCAAAGACTACCTATATAACTCGATATTTAGAAGTGTATTTTTGGGTAGCAAATGAATTTCGTGCTTAATAGGTGTATCTAGTGGAAACTATGTACACTCATGGAAAACCACCTTGAAATTCTACACCAAATGTCTCATACGCTTATTATCTTTGTTAATATACATTATACGAGAAGTTTTATGTACAACCACTTCTTTATCATGAATATATCTCAAAAAAATTAAGGGAAACTTCCCACTAGAATTAATAAGATTTTTATATTTTGAGGCACTTAATAAGGAGATTTTAGAATCACATTTTTAGGGTGAAATGATGTATATCTTCCCATCTTTTATAAAATGGTATTGGTTGACTCTCCTCATGAAGATGTCATCCTTGATATATATGTAAGGGCTGAAAAACACTAAACCACACACATCAAGAGGAATAACATCCTCTATAACTTCATCAATGAAATGTGCATCGATATCAAACTTAAAAATAAATTGCTTGGTCAACTTGATGTCTACACATTTCTTCATGTAACCCAAATAATATAGACTTAGATGATTGTAAGTCTCAAACCTCAATTTGTCTACCAACTCCTTGGTTATCAAATTTTCTTGTGAATAAGTATAAAAAAATAGAATCCACTTTTGTTTTCTTTATTTTTATTTTAATATCTAAAAGCATATAAATTTCATTCTATTAAGATTTAATACTACCATAGCATACCTCTCTATTGATATATGTGTGACACAAAGTTTCATCCAAATTAAAGCTTCAACCAATATTCTCACCTTAGAGAGAGGGAATATCCATGATGTTGTTTTTGTTGTTGAATGGATGCAGTTTTTGATGGAGCTTCCAACGTCTATCCTCATAATGACTAAACACATCACTTTTCCTAGAATGTGTTTTAGTATACTTTTCAAAAAAATAAGTATCATTATGATTACCTCTCTCTTTACCTCTACCATTTTATTTGGAGATTCCTTAGTGCTTAGAAGTGATTTGAGAGGTATATGGATTATTCTTATTGTCCATCTCTAAGTTGTGATGTTGAGAACATGCCTCATCTACATTTGTATATTTTTTCAAGACAACAGGTCTCCTCAAATGGTTATGGAATCCACCTTCATATTTCATTAATATGTGAGGGTCATCAATATATTTTCCCATTTGGATAGCCTTCTTACAGAACTCACTTGTTTACTCCTATACTCTTTGGCCTTGTTTTTTCCTAAGATATTTCCAATACATGTGCCTTTATTCCTAAAAAAATATAATATAATTGCTTCTTTATTAGCATCTTATAATCACCCCACTTATTAATAGGAGGAATATTATTAACAAAATATTATGAAGATAGCTCTCAAACCAAGTTAAATCATGCTTGGTTACTTTTAACCTTATAAAATAAATATTTTAGGTTTCATTAATATGATACAAAATTAAATACACCTCAATTTGGGCTAGCCAATGACCTAGCCTCTCCATATTCACATCCTCATCATATGGATAAATATTTATCTTTACCTCAATATTGAATGGATATGGAGCTTGGTTGTCATGGGTATGCTCTTCATTATTCTCATGAGTCATAGGAACATCCTCCTTATTTGATTTTAGTGCCTATTTATAAACACCAAGTTTCTCCATGATAATTTCCATGATGGAATCTAAGTGGTCAAGCTTACTCATAGAAAAATAAATGCTAGATACTCCCTCTTCAAGCTTGTGAAATAGCTCTTATTTTGTTCATGAAAACTATTTAACAACATTAACCATAAATTTGATCTCTTATTTCCACTTCCTTGTGGAAATATCTGCTTCAAATAGAACTAGGATACATTGACCACTAGCACAAATTTCTCTAGTGATACGAATATACTTGAAATGTAATCACAAACACACAAAAACCACATAGAAAATTGATATTAAAAAAACCACGGTACCAATTTGATTGATAAATAGGTGTATATTCCCCAATGAGCTTTACTAACATGTATCCTACGATTCCCAACTCAACACAAATTATAAGATGACTATTTTAAGTTATTTGCAATGTTGAAATGAAGATAAATAAGTTTTTAAAATGAAATATACAAAATAATTCATATGAACATAAATAATAATAATAATAATAATTATTATTATTATTATTATTATTATTATTATTATTATTATTATTATTATTATTATTACTATTATTATTATTATTATTATTATTATTATTATTATTATTATTTACCAAAATTAACACAAGAGTTATCTTAGAGAAACCCAATGTGGGAAAAACTCTAGTGGGGGTGGCAATTGCACTCCCCTTCCAATATGTAATGACATAAATGTACAAGGTACTTCCATACATGGATTTCATGGAGATAATTATCACTACTATCCTATCCAAAACTTAAACTCAATATTGCTCTGCACTTATAAGACACTTCTCAGAACTCCAACACAGTTAAACAAACCAATTACAACTAGGAAACAATAAGATAACAAGAAAAAATTCTCAAACTTGGAACTTGTAATGTGAATCCAACTTAAACACTTTTCACTATGTATCCTCATGTATATTTCCTTAAACAAGACATCTATCTATTCTCTCTCAATTTTGGAGCATGCCATGAATCTCAAATGAACCATCATTAAGGATAGGAAATGTTTGTAATTATTCCCATTCTCATAACTTTTCTTATGTAAAAATTATTTGTATATGTAAATTGATAGTTTTAAAACTATCAGGGCAATGTGAAAATACCACACTAAAAATAGTAGTGGTTCCACTATCTATGATAGATTATTTCATTTCAAGAGCTAAAACTCATAGACTTCATAACTATGAATATGCTTGGATCAACCCAACACTGAATCTACCACTATAACATATCTTGCAAGCATGAATTGCATACAATTAGGCATAATTGAAACATACAGTATAAATGACTATTACATTAGGATCTAAATTTGAACTACTAATCATTAAAATGGTAAAAATTAGACTATTGGAATCAGTATGACATAGTTATGAGATGTTAACTATGGTCGATCTCTGAAAAGTCTCTAGAAAATTTTATAATTGGTATAAACCTATAATAAAATTGGTCACTCTTGTGTTATGTCAAACAACATAAAACCTTTTCAAGTAGATAAACTAGCAACTACATCTAGATTAATACCCATATGATATAAAGATATGTGTATTCCAAAGATATGAGGTGTGGCCTCATAAAAACTTATCTAATAAACACATATATATGTTACCCTATGAAAATAAAATAGATACATCTTAACATGTATATGATCAACTAGATGAGATGTTCTCAATGTGTAATAATATTATAAAAATGAACAAACTACTATGTGTGCTTGAAAAAATATCACATTAAAAATGCATAGAAGACAACAATACTACTATTTATCTATTAATATGTCATTATCTCTAGTCAAATAATAAATATACATCATATTTACATTGAATTTAATAAAACTAACCAAATTGTTATAAATTTATTTCTCAAAAGACATTTTATACAAGGAGATGATCTGACATTTTCATTTGGCAGTGCTTGATTTATAAATTGGTTGACTTAGAGAAATTTACTTTATTAAAGTGATGTTTTATTAAATAAAATTGGGTCTTCACTCTTGATTTTTAAGGATGGGTATTCTTTAAACTTACAAAATTATTATAAATAATTCCATTGGAATTTTCCCCAAATGGTTCATAGATAAAATTGGTTTAATACATGTACCAAATTTTAGGCACTATATTCACAAATTTTAGAAAATAATATTATATTGTTGGAATTAATCACATTATAACATTATGACAAATTTTTTACATAATTAGTAGTCAAAATATTTTCACATTATTAGTAATTTTATGATTGTGTAAAATTTGGATTAATATTATGCAATTGTTGACCATTTTGACCACAAATCAAAATGAGTCAGCCCCATATAGTCCAAAACTTGATATACGGGTATATTATTATGTCTTAGGGTATGTAATAGTTTATTTTATGTCATTTAACACGTTTCTATCCTTGGTCATGGTGACATTTAGTCCTTATGCCATATTAAGTCACTTAGAGGTCATATATGGCTCATTAAATGAAGTGGTATGATTTTCTTAGGTAGACAAGTGTTATAAAATCCTTATCAACATACATAATGTCAGTCCATATTATATTACTTGTAAGTAATGTCATTAATAACAAGAACTTGAAGTGTTAACTAAAAATCAAGAAAGCAAGTGAAAAATAGGGAGTTTAAAAAGTAGTATGGCCTATGGGAGAGAGTAGCACATGGGATAAACTTATGAAGTTACATTTCAGATTACATGACTCCATTTACATGCTTTATATACTTTTTAATTTCAAAAAATGGGATAAAACTACTCTATCTCTCCATCGCTCCACTAGGCAAGTAGAACTAGTCAACAGGTTTCTTCTTGGTGTGGCCAATAGGAGGACTTCTAGGTCAAATGTTATTGGTGGTGGATAGTAAAGTTGGTTAGATTAATTTTAATTTTTATATTTTTAGTAATTTTGATCTATATTTTATGAATCTTTCCTAATAAGTTGATTGTCTGGTTTTTCTTACCAATCCCCACACCTTATAGGTGTTGCTCCTATTTGAGCTAGTCTATATAACTCATTGATGAATTTGCTTCAAAATGATGAATTCCTTCTCTAATGTTTCCCATGTTTGTTTTCATTATTTTAAGTGATTTTATGGATCAAATAGTTCAAGTTACATGTTGATGTATGTTAGTGAACTTGCAATTTGTTTTCAACACTTGAAGAAGGGTTCTTTCTCTATAGTGGTTTAAAATGAGTGTGAGGTGTTGTTTTTAATGTTTTTAATGTCTTATTTATCCCTTCTACTTACTATAACAATATCACAAGTTAACATAATGAAGGTTTTAGTCCAAATGTGATACACAGTCAGCGTTTTACAATTTTAAATCTACAATCATGGTGTATTGAAGAGTGAAAACATTCATGGAAGTTATATTAAGAGTCACAAGTTGTTGAACATCTTCTTGGAGCATGATAAATCAAAAAAGTTCACTTTAAATGATAAAATATGGGCTATTATAGTCAAGACTCTAATATATCCAAGGATGTGAAACATGATCTCTCAATATCTAAACCACATCTAAAATACTCCCCTTTGCTCTAAGGCAGTCAACTATAGCTTACTGTGGTATAACAGTGACATATGAGCATGACCAGTCTTGAAGTTGGCCTCATCCAAAGCATGATATGGACAATAAAAAATTATATATGAGCATATATAACCTCAATAAGGTATTTTTTAATTATATACAAGATATAATAGGTTGATTTCACCTACAGGTAGGAAAAGTAAAGTCATTACCTATGGCCAGTCAAAGTGAAGAGGTATGCAATCAAGAAGTTTGGCAAGGTTGTAAGGAGTTGACATATCTGAAGGTGTCTAGATAGTGATACTATCCTTGTGAAACCTTCATAAATTTTAAATAGGTGAAGGAGATATTCCAACAATGAAACCTATAGTCATATGTCAAAAGCCTACATAGTTAGTATTTTCCACAAATTTGTCTTCAAAGTTTTGAAGGATTAGAGGGTTTAATGATATGATCAAACCCTAAAACATTTTAGAAATGGTATCCATCACTTTTATAATCCCACCATACCTTCATTTTATATGATAAAATATGGTAAGTTCCTTCGATTTTATCTCAAAAAGAGGGCACTCCCCAAAGATGCAAACCCTACAAGTGAGCCATAAAGATGATGAGAAGACAAGCTAGAGGTTGATGAAACCTTTCAAGGGGATGTGGAAAGATGTGATAAATATGAAACAACATGAAAATTGATTCACATGGGTCATAAACCAAACAAGGTGGTTCAAACCTACAAGGATGCAGGAAGACCTACTTGGTCTAGTCTAGGCATAAAACCCTCAGTGGGGTCTACTACCACTTGTATCATCAGAGTGACATTATAAAGCCTTGGAATTGGTTTTTAGGAATATATAAAATGTGTTCAATATTTTTTAATTCAAATTAGGTTATAGATAATTCATATTTTGGCTCAAACCAACTCAAGCCTATGTAGAATGGAGAACAAATATCGAGAGGACAACTTTAAGAGTTCACACCTACTTAGAGGATTTGCATGGGAGTCTAAGGATTTGGGAGATGTTGAAGGAGGTCTTGAATAAGGTCTTAGTGAAATTTTTTAAATAATTGAACATCAGACCTTCATGAACAATTCTTAAGGTGTAAAACATCTCCAAACCCTCTAAAACCCTAGTTCTTGACCTGATGGAGAAGATGAAGTAGGAGAGGCACATAAGAGGGAGAGTTTAAATATAAAATGAATTTGAGATTGTAGAGGACTCATAGGATCTCCTTATCATAAATTTTACTCTCACCCTACTTAGATGAATAGGGCACATAATTGGTTTTTTTAATAGTTTTGTGTGTTGTGCAAGTGTGGAAGGCTTTTAAGAGATGAAAATCAATTGGGGGGGTGGATTTTGGGACTTAATATAGCCAATTATATATATTTCATGCTTCATAAAAACTCATCAGTGATTTTTCAAGTACCTCCACTTCAACCACTCAAAATTGGTATAGTGAACAAGTTAGAGAGAAGATGAAAGCTTCAAGTGGGAGGCCTTTCAAGGTCTGGCTAAGGAATCTAAGGCCATGAGGGGTCCTAACAGGTGTCACACACTCCTTTTTATGGATCAGATTGTAAAATTGAAGACTAATTTTTGTGCCAAGTGTGAAGAGTGAGTGAAAGAGGAGTCATTTGGATTGTAGGCAGTGATAACTCATTTCCTTAAAAATCTTGATAACTAGGGTCACCTCCATTGCATGTTGTGGCTTGTTTATAACTCATCCCTCTTAGTGAAATCATCACATCTATCCCTAGTCTATTTTGGGACATTATAAGAAGGCAAAATGATGAAGGTAGTTTTCTGAGCAAGTAATCAAAGAGTCCTATGGCACATTTTAGGTGTTTCATGCTTTGAGGAACATTTGTCCAAGTAGCCCTTACATGGTCTATTTCACATTCCTTTATCCTACATGTGTAACTCCCTTTCTCAGCTTGACACATGGTTTAATGACTCTTGGACTTATTTCTTCTTACTTCTCTCTTAAATTCTATAAGTAGTATCCATTTTGGATCTTATAGATTAATAACATACCATGTATGGTGAAGCCGTACTTGAAGGACATCATATTTTTCCTTTGAACAATAAATGAAAGTTTTCTTTTAAGTTTATGAATTTTTGTCTAAGTTTGCAAAGTGATGTATGGTAATGATAAGTGATAATCATCTATCCTTGCTTCTCCTTATCCTCTCATGTTTATGATTCTAACAGGTCATATAGAGTATAATTAGTGTGTTAGGATCCTTTAAAGTTTATAATTTTTCTTAGAGTGTTCAATCTTCCCTTGTGTTTCCTCGTGCATATCACCTCTATGTTAGAACACTTATGTTAGAACCCCATAGGACTTGGAAGTTGGTTTGTATATCTTGTTTCATTATGATATAATTATGGTAGCCTTATGGAAATAATCTTAGTGTATCACCCTCTTAGATTAATTTCATTTCATGCAAACTTTTATCTTTGTTCCCATAAGCAACTAGTTAAGTAGGCGATAACCACTTCAAGGTATATTCAGGGAGCTAGCCCCTAAACCTAGAGGTCTACTTCTACTATAGGTACACCCACATACCAATAAGTATTCCCATGTTACCCAAATCTAGAGGAGGCTTGAACACCCTCCTCTAGGTTGTAATATTTGATGGCAATAGTTTTGGCATGCTTGGTGGGACCCATTGTCCTCAAGACAACTTGTCAAGGTGAATGCTAGTCTTGACAACATCATTTATATTTTGGTGTGATACATAACAATTGGAAACTCCATTCAAGGTAAAATTTGGTTCAAGTCCATAGTTTTTACATAAATTAGTCTCATACTTCATGGTCCTTACTAGGTCATCATCTAATAGATTGATCAATCCTATCAATCCAGTTATTCATCCTAAACTTCCTCTTGAAGTTTAATACTCTTATCTTACTCTACTCGTTAAAGAGAAAGAACATTTTGATAGCTAATAAAGTGAAGATATTGAATAAATTAAAGATCTTGAAGAAAACATGGTTAGGAAACATGCCTTTCCTACCTTTAATACTAAAAATCTAATTCATATTCAAGCATATTATGTCATTCCCCCTAATGCCACAAAGAGTGTGGCCACATTCAATGGTGATAGTCATATTACACATAATGAACACATCAAGGATAACTCTAATTTTTGTAGTTTCCATAATGTCACTAAGGAGAATATTTTCATTAGACTCCTTGTCATATCCCTTAAAGGGAAAGCTCTTAATTGATATAGGACTTTACCTAGTGGATGCATCATATCATGGGATGACTTTGGAGTGTTGATAACTTCAATGTTGAAGATGAAAGTGACCATAATTATCTCACACATCAGCTCAATGTGATCAAAAGAGGCCCCAAGGAAATAATGCATGACTTCAATGAATGTTTTCAAAATACTTGGTATATATTTCCCCCTCCCATGAGGCCACCTACTAGCTTTCTGTTCCCTACCTATTTGAGATCTATTGGTACTGATATTTCCATCATGATTCAATCCATGAGTGGTTTCACTCTTATCGAAGGATATGAATTTGCCATTAGAGTTGAGAATGGCCTCATTCAAATAGGAAAGTTGGCTCTTAAGGTGTTTATTCCTATGTTGCCTAGTACTCCTGCTAATAGTCCAAGCATAACCCAATTTCCTCATGCCAATACCAAGCCTAAGATTTCACCTAAGAGGAAGACGATGTCATGGATCCTTATGCAAGAATTTAATAGTTAGAAGCTCAACTCAAGTAAGCCAATATGCCACAAGGTGATTATCAAAATCCATATCCCTATTAATATAAATATTTACAACAATATGGGAGAGGAAGAGATCAAGGGCAACCTAACTTCAACATGTCTATCAATGTGTACAATCCTAATTCTAGCATCAGTTCAAGAGAGATGGTACTAGTGCATAGCAACTTGGTGTAAGGAGAATATTGGAAAAAAATCCAATTCATGGATGCCAATGAGACTGGAGAAAAATATATAGTTTATAAAGTATGATTCATTCCTCTCCTATTAATTGAATATGAGGTGATGATGCAAGTAAATGAGGATTGATAGCCTCATGGAGAAAGCTTCACTAACTTCTTGGTGGAAAACACTTTTATTCTCAACCAAGGAACCTCTATTGAAAAAAATACTAGAGAAAAGAGAAAGGATTTAGGATGTGATAATATCAGGCCCAAAATTTGATCTAATCCTCCTAAAAGGCATTAAATCATGGTTTCAAGCATGGAAATCCCTAATTCTCCTACACCTACTTGAAGTCAAAATGTGGTAAGGTCTGCTCAAGGTGTCTCAATTCCTCAAGTTCTAATCAATCCTTTGCCTCCAAAGACTCAATATAAGGTGATTAATTATACCCTAAACATATTAAATTCATTTAAAATTTCTAAAGCATCATTCTCTTTATGGGATGTCCTCCATATTATTGAAAAAAAAGAGCAATTACCAAAGTATCTATCCACTATCCCTACTAGTCATTCACCTTAAAGTCAAATTAATGGTCATGTAACTCTTAAAAATTCCCATAATACCATTGTTTAACCATCTCCCAAAGTTGAGAAACCTCTACCCTTCTACCTCACTCTCATATTGGGTGACAAACTAGTCCATAATTGCATAATTGATAGTGGAGCTTCTACATCAGTCATGCCCAAGGTTGTAGATGATAAGTTGGGCCTAAAATATGAACCCCATAGTAAATTAATGATTAAAATATATGGTAAACATGCTAATATAATAGGTTTGATCAAAAATTTGAAGGTTTTCTTGTATGATTGCCCTAGTCTCCCTATCCTTCATGACATTGTTATGGTGGACCTCTCTGCTCACTTTGAAATTTTCCTTTCAAGAGACTTTACAGCCAAGATAGGTGGATATATCTCAATTTATTGGTTCTTCTTAGCCTTTGGGATAAGGTATGGAACCAAGGTGACCATAATAACCCAACCTCTTACAAGGTTTCACATTGAACCCTGCATTTAAATAATCTCTAACTTGAATTGTGTGATCAATGAGAAGGAGGAGTCTAATGTGGATGATGGTGATTCTAAACTTGAGGGTATAGATAACTTATTTCTAGATAAATATGGTGTAGATTATTATGATCATGATCCTTATGAATAATTTGATCAAACTAAACTTGGCACTTATATCATGTATGAAGAGCCATTTGAAGGAGTTGAGGTAAGTGTCAAACATTATTTCTCAAAAGCTAATAAAGGTAACTACATGATTCATGAGTATGATGATGATAGGTTGAAGAACCTAATTCATCACCATAATGGAAATAATGATTTATTTCTATCTATTATTGATGAAGCTACCCTTGATGATAAACCTCATGATGTAGATGAGGATGACTTATGGCAAAGGTTCAATGCCATATTTCAAGTGTCTGATCAATTAATTAATGTTAATTCCCATCTTAAAAGGTTTATATATGATGTGTTTGATAATGATTCTAATAAACATGATGTTGAGTGTTTCACTAGGCATGGAAGAGGGTGTCATGTGGTGAATCAAGATGAACTATGGCAAAGGTTCAATGTCATATACAGATAATTTGACAAGTTGGGTAAGACTCCATTTTCTCCAAGAGATTATATATTTGATGTCAAGATTGATAATGAGACTAAAAATCTTGTTTTTCAGTGTTCCACCAACCTCAAGGATGAATATCATTCTACTGATCAAGAATCTATAGTCATGAAAGAGTTTGATGAAGCTATTGCTCAAGAAGTTATAAACATGGAAAATGAGGTCAAGGAAGATTTGTTTGTGCTTCAAGGACACTCAACATCCTATCATGATGTTGATACACTTTCATCTATGATGGAACAAAATAAAAATATATTGATGTCTTTGTGTATCAAGGACATCATGCACAAGAAGATGAAAACATTAAGGTAGTTGTCATACATTCCATTTTGTACTTTGAGGAAGACATACTAGATATGATAGTGATCAAGAGGATTGTAACTCCAATAAAGGCTCTTAGAGAGAAATAAAGAGAATTCATGAACACCCAAAATAGTTCACTTGCAAACCTAATAATACATAGAGATTGTAGACTTCTTATTCACCTGCATATGCAAGTGGTTGATGATAGACATGCTTATCATGCTAGATTTCCTTCATGGAGTGAAAAAGATGAAAGGGTAACTATATTTGACCCTATTTGAGGTATGATAGGATGTTTTTAACCTCAAGAGTGAGGTTTTGTAAATAGTATATTAGGTGGATGTGTCTTTCTTTTAGTTTTATTATGTTCCATAAGTTTTTTAGTTGAACACATCTGTATTTTTATTTAGTGTGTCAGATTTTATGTGTATTTAATTTATGTTTGGTGTGATGTTAAAGTAAAATTATGTGTCAAACTGGTGTACATGTGACTCCATGTCCCAATGGATAATATTAGGCTACTGATCTTTGCATAGCAAGCATACCACCCTTGGGAAATCACCAAGAATGTTGACCATTTTGACCACAAATCAAAATGACTTAACTCCTTATAGTATAAAATTTTACATATGGGTCTATTATTATGTAATAGGGTGTGTCATGGTTTATTTTATGTCATTTTATATGTTTCTATCCTTGGTCATGGTCACATTTAGTCCTTATGTCATTTTGAGTCACTGAGGGGTCATATATGGGTCATTAAATGAAGTGGTATTATTTTATTAGGTAGAAAAGTGTTTTAAACTCATTATAATAATCCCTCATGTAATTACATATCATATTCCATATCATTAATGTCATTACTCATATAAACTTGTAGGTGTTAATTGAAAATAAAGAAAATAAGTGAAAAGGATGGAGTTTTAAAGGTTGTACAGCCTATGGGAGAGAGTGGCACATGGAAGAATATTATGATGTGAAATTTAAGATTGCATTACCACATTTTCATGCTTTATATTATTTTTAAGTTCCAAAAATGGACCAAAACTTTTCTATCTCTCCATTGCTCCACTAGGCAAGAAGAACTAGTCAATAGGTTTCTTCTTGTTATGGCAAATAGGAGGACTTCTAGGTAAAATTATATTGGTGGTGGATTTCACACTTGGTTATATTAATTTTAATATTTTTATTTTGATTAATTGTGACTATAATTTATGAACTATTCTTAAGAAGTTGATTGTCTGGTTTTGCTTGCCAATCCCCACACCCTACAGGTTTTGCTCCTATTTGAGCTAGACCTTACAACTCAATTGATGAATTTAATTTCATATTATTTTGAATTAATTCTATAATTTTTACCATTTTTTAAATTATTTTAAGTTATTTGATGGATCAAATAGTTCATGTTACAAGTTGATGTATGTCAGTACACTTACAGTTAGTTTTCAACTCTTGCAAAAGGGTTGTTTCTCTAAAATTATTTCAAATGAGTGTGACATGTGATTTTTCATATTTTTAATGTTTTCTTGATCCCCTCTCCTTCCAATAAAAATATCAAAAGATAACATAATGAAGGTTTCAATCCAAATGTGATACACAATTAGCTTTCTATAAGTTTCAATCTACTTTCATGGTGTCTTGAAGAGTGAGGACGTTCATGGAAGGTATATGAATATCCCAAAGTTTTTCAAAATATTCTTGGATCATGAAAAATCAAATAAGTCCCTTAAAATTAAAAAATGTGGACTATGATAGTCAATTCTCATATATACACAATCATACACCATGAATACACACCTACAGGAGGTCAACCATGTTGGAATGGAGATGTTAAAACTTAT
This sequence comes from Torreya grandis, assembly GCA_037957365.1. Classification (NCBI taxonomy): domain Eukaryota; kingdom Viridiplantae; phylum Streptophyta; class Pinopsida; order Cupressales; family Taxaceae; genus Torreya; species Torreya grandis. The sequence continues at coordinate 1,188,657 of JARHVA010004319.1, read as the reverse complement.
TTCAAGTACTTAAAGGTTATGAGGATTCATTTGAGCATATTGAGAGAGTATAAGACTAAATATAAGGCCATATTCCATGCATATAATCCATTTCCACACTCACTACCATGTATGCATAAATGCACACCTAGAGGTGGCTTACATAGAGATCTGAGAGTGTGATATGGAGGAGTTTAACATGTTTTGAGATTCCCATGAAGTGTGTAGAATTTAGATATACCTTGGAAACCATGTTTTAATTATTGGACTAGCAGGCAGACTTGAGAGGTATCTCCAAGTGAAGGGATTTGAATTCAAGGACAAGTTTCACTAAAACACTAAAACAAATCCCCAAGCACTTTTGGTAATGCTATATAATAGAGTTTCAAAGAGTCTTGATGAATCCAAGTGAACCCATATTGTATCCTTCACATAGGGGTAGAAAATTTCAAAATATAATGGGTCTGTGACCAAAGGAACATGATGTTCTAAGGACTCCAATTTTGATTTTTGTTCACTACAAACATTCATTGTTTTCCTATAGGATTTAAACTTCAAGTGAGCTCTACATCTAAATATAGTGAGTTGATAATATATCTTCATGATAAGTGGTTCTAATAAATTATGAAGGACATTTTTGTTCCAAAGGTTATCAATAAGGGTTTAAATTTTGAGTATGAACCCCTATCAACACCTACAGGAATATCATTACTCGAAAAAGTCACCTATAGCCTGCCTACAAGTGACTCATAAACTCATAAAGTGAATTTTGGGATATGGGAGCCTACAGACATAAACACTTTTTAAATGAAATCTATTTCCAAGACTCCAAAATATCCAAGGATGTCAAACATGCATTTTTAATAGTTGAAATACACCTATAAGACTCCCCTTTGCTCTAAGATAGTCAACTACATGTGACTATGGTATAACATTGACATATGAGCATGAATAGTCTTTAAGATGGACTCACCCAAAGCATGATATGAATAATTACAATTATTATATGGGCATATAAAACCTCAATAAGGTATTTTGGCATTATATATAATATATAATTGGTAGATATCAGTAGCTATGGCTAGTCAAAGTGAACAGGTATGCAATCAAGAAGTTTGGTAATGTTGTAATGAGTTGACATGTCTGAAGGTTCCTTGAACATGATACTATACTTTTGAAACCCTCATATAGTGGAAATAGGGGAAGGAGATATTGAATAATTCAACCTACAGTCATATGTAAAAAACTTGCACAGTCAGTATTCTCCATAAGTATGTCTTCAAGGTTTTGAAGGATTGGAGGGTTTAATGATATGATCAAACCCTAAATAATTTTATATATGGTCCCCATCACATGTATAATCACACCATACCTTCATTTATTATGGTAAAATAGGGTAAGTTCCCTCTATTTTGTCTCAGATAGAGGGCACTCCCTAAAGATGCAAACCTTGCAAGTGAGCCATAAAGATAATGAGAAGACAAGTTAGGGTTTGATAAAACCTTTCAATGGGATGTGGAAAGTTTTGATAAATATGAAATAACTTTAAAATAAATTCACATTGGTTATCAACCAAACAAGGTGATTCAAACCTACAAGGATGTAGGTAAACTTACTTGGTCTAGTCTAGGCCTAAAACCCTCAAGGGGGTCTACTTCAAGATCCTATGTGAAAGATCTTGTTCTAAAGTTCTCAGAATGGATTTATATGTATAGATATTATATTAGATGTTGGATTCAAATCTCCCAAGATTCTCCATGTGTGATTGGTTTATCAAGTGAGTGAGTGGAACCTATAGGAAAAGTCTTATTTTTTTGAAACTTGTTATAGCAATTAGAGTTAACCAAGTCAAAGTGTATAAATGAATGAAGGTTGAATATTTAAAATTTTATCTTATGTCCATGGTGTTTTATTATTAGGTTTTATCCCTTATGGGTGTTAAAGCTATCATACAAGTTGACCAATCCTTAATAGACCTAGTGGTGTAAACAATGAGAAAACCAAGTAGAAGTGAGAAGTTGATTAGGGATGTGCTAATATATTATAAGGATGAATCCAATTAAATTAAAGTATTTTTGAAGACCTATAATACATTTTCATGTTGGAAATATGTTTTTAAGGTCATTAGATATGTTTAAAATGTTGCTCATAAGTTGACCTCTCTAGTGTAGATGAAACATTGAAGGTGAAAGTTCATGAGATTGGTCTGCAAGACCAATATTTATATTTGAAAATATTATACTTATATTTGATAAATATATAATGTTCTCATAATATCATCCACATGCATCAAAAGTATCTGAAATTGTCTACACATGTGTTGAAGGTCATTATCACCATGACTGTGTTTGAAGGTAATATGGTAGTTATGGGTAAGCAAGTTGCAGTGATGGATTTGAGACTTAATGACATGTTTTGATGAACCTAATGTACATTATTTTTTTAACTTGAATTACCTATTCATGATTTTAAAAATATTTAAAGTTAGAGTAAGAGGTTGGAACATTGAAGCCAAAATGGCTTGTCTGATTAAGTAAGGTCTATGAGAGAGAATGATAATAGATTGGTCTACAAGACCAATATTATCCATTAGTGCTTATGATATTTTTTATGGAGGTTACTCTAAGTAATTTTTAAGATCATTTTCACATTTTTTAATACCTTGAGTATGTTCCTTGAGGTGTCATAAGTTCAAGTCTTCATGACTATGTTTTGAGGCCAATTGGCAGTTTTGAGTGGGCTACTTGTAAAGAAAGTTGTGAGTATTTTTACCATAAGTTATGAATTATAATACACATAATGATTATCTTGAGGTCATCATGTTTCTTTATATATGATTTTTTCCCATATTTGTTTGGAAAATAGGTTTTTATGCTTCAGTTGATCACGATAGATTTTCTATGTATGCATAGGCCTATTGTGAATAGTGGTTTGAACTAAAAAGTGATATGAATCCTAGATGAAATTATCAAGGGTTTATTTAAGTGTTTTAATATATGTTCCTACCACATTTAAATTTTTTAAGTGTTCAAATGAAGATAAATTATATCATGTGCTAAGTAAACCTAATGGGATTAGGTCTCCATAAGACCTAAAGAAATGATAAGAGATAATTGAAGTAGGTTAGACCTAAAGGGACTCAAAGTAGATATTATCCATCTCTATGATATTCCTTAAGATCCATTCTATGGCTAACCTAAGAAGATAAGAATTTTTTGACAATTAATAAGGATATTATTCATTGACTTGAATAAATACTAGGTAATTTTAGGCCTATTTAGAGAAATGGTGAGTGTGAAGAGTGTAAGAAAATAATATAATATTTGGTAAGTATAATAAGATCTTATAGACCATTATATGAGGGTATAGTATCAGAGATGAATCTTTTATAGAGGTTCTATATATGAGGATCAAAGTCATATGACCTAATCAAGTCAAGAAGAGAGCTAGTTGAATGAAGAAGTCTAGAGGCCAGTTTGAGAGGGATAGAAGTGTGTGAATATTTGAGGAAGAATATCATCATCTATTATAGGTGGCTAAGTTAATGCTAAGTCATCTAGGGTGTTTATTCCTCCTTGAAATTTGGTGCTTAGTTAGTTGGAATTGGTGCTCCATTTGAAGTGGGTGATTTAATAAAATTGGTTTTTGTCTTATAGGAATGTAGTCCATTTGCATCATCAATGGGTCCCCTTGAGGTTTTACACATATATACTATTTTCATGTGTTTCATGTTCTTGTGGATTGGTGTTTATTCTTGAAATAATGTACATGCTTATTTAAATGATCTATGATTGCTTAAGTAAGATTGTTAGATAAAGTTTTTGAAGATTGATTCACCCCCCCCATCTCAATTATTTTACTTCCAAAAACATGAGGGTAGAAGGTGAAAGGGGCATGGTATCTATGAAGTAGTAGGGGATAAATATTTTAGCATAGAGAAACTGATGAGAATGAGATAAGGAGGCTCAATAATATTTAGATTTGGCATAAAGTGATGGCTTTAAAATGACCCTAGGTAGAGAGGAAAGTCTTAATCTAGAATTACTATGAGGACCTATAAAATATGGGGATGGTATGAGAAATAATATCATGTGGAGGATGTTAACTTCATTGGAATAGAATTGTGTGACACTAAGTTAGAGTAAACTCTAGAAGTAAAAGATGAAATGCCTAAAGTAGGTGACTTTTGGTAAGAGACTCCCCAAGTTATGTATGTTTTCCTTTTTACCTTAAAAACATCCTCAAAATCATGTTTTTTGTTATAATAAGGTTTATAACATATTTAATAATTAATATGCCATTTTTTAATATATTTTTGCTTTTTGGTAGGTTAGTGTATCTTATTTTAGATCTTTGGCAATAATTATGCATTATGCTTTGTAATAATGCGTGTAACATCATAAGTCGAATTGGGTGAGTTCAATGGGATATTTATTATAGAAGCCTTATGCCTGAGGTCTAATGTCTTAGGTGAGTGTCATTTTACCATTTTCATTTTGAAATCTCTTTGGTGCATGACAAATTTAAGGAAGCATATGTATACCCTATTGACAATTACAATAAAGGAAGATCGATATTTATGTTGGAGGACAAAACAGAAGACCCCATAATGAAAGTTGTGTTGGAGGACTAGGGCCATGATTTAGTTTGAGGTGGAAACTAAAATTACAAGTATGGATAAAAATTATATGGGATATGAATAATCATAAGGATAGAAGTAGACTTGGGATTGAATCGATATGAAAGACCTGTAGGGCAAGCAGGCAAGCTAGAGAGAAGAAAGTGTAGCACCTAAAAATGAAAAATAATAATTTAGGGAAAGGTGGCATAAAAAATAAAGGGATTGAAGAACCAAAGAATGAAGAAGGAAAGAATACACATGGTTAATATCCCACCAAAAATGGTAATCGTGTAGGATTAGATTCATAGAAAATCAAAATTGATAAATGGTAACACTAAAAAACTACATAGAAAAAGTACACCATGAAGGAAATGCTAAAGGTGTGTTGTAAAACTAATATGAATAATATAAAAAATTCACTATGCCAAAAAGTGCTTCAAAATAGGAGTTCAATATTTTTACCAATGTGGAAAGCATGCTGGTGAAAAAATAAGAAAAGTGCTTAAAATCTTAGTGAAAGTTAACTACAATGGAAGTCAAGAATGGATGCACATGAAGGACATCGACCAAGGAATAAATAGTGTATGCCCAAGAATTCAAAATCAATCAAATAATACATAGAATTGTGGGGCATGTAAGCACATGAGTAGAGTGTGACACCTAAGAACATAGGTATCTAGATGCATGGAAAAGGACCAAATGGCAAGCAACCATGTTAGAAAATGATTGTAGTGATTAAGAACTCAAATATTTTTAAAAAATGGGCAAAGGTCATGCCAAAACTAAAGTCACACAAGATGGCATCACCAGTCTCAAAAAACATACAATATCTAGAGGTAAAATGAAAGTAAATGCATATATGAATGTCAATCAAGATAAATACAGACAATGAAACCCCACAAAAAAGTAGAATCATGCAAAACTAATAAACATAAAAATGTGCATGAAATGTATTTTTTAGAATGATGTGAAAAGGAGCCATATAAAACCTAGAATATTTTTTCCTTAGAAACCAAAATGTGGTATTTAATACTTAACCTAACCCATGTAAATGTACTAATTCATAATGACAAACTAGATGCTTCTTTTCTAAATTCTAATATATCCATTCATTGGTCTTGTAGTTATATATGTATCATGATATTTAAATATATTAATTATTTCTTATTTAAGTCTATGTGAAGGGATATCATATGAAATCTGAAATAATTCAGTCTTATTAGCCAAATTCATGTTTTACCTTGTGTAGGCATATTCATGTTATTTTCTCCTTGAGCATGAGGAATTAGTTATGTATCTTCTACCGTAGGGTTAAAAAAAATCTTAACTCCTTAGCATTATTATGATTATTATAAGAAATCATTATTAACCAAATTTTATTCCATTGAAACAATTTATATTATCATAATCTTTTTCTAGATTCTATTTAGAATAATTCACTTGTGGAAATTCTTAATCACTATATACTTCTAAGATGTTTGTTAATAAATTTACAAATATTTCAATGAAAAATTATATTCCAACCACACTTTCAATATATATTTTTAACAATATAAAATTTACATTTTAAAATTTGGTAATTATTAATATACAAGTTTTTATTCAAACATTATAATAAGTTAATATGATTAATATTATAATAATTTATTATATTTTAAATATTAAGTAAATATTATTTAAATTAATAATATGAAAAAAATCCTCTAATCAAAATTTGATTTTTTAAATTTTTAAAATTTTTTTAATTATTTGAAAAATATTATTATAAATTTTAAAAAGAATATAAAATTATTTTAAAATATTGTATTTAATTGTAGATAAAATTTATTATAAATATGAGATGTCAAATATTTGAATAAAATTTAGTTTTTTATTTTTAAAATATTATGTTTTATTCAAGAATTATTTGCATAAACAATAGAAAAAATTAACATAAGAAAATAAGTTAATTTTAATTTTAATGTGTATGCATTTATATAAATTAATATTTTTTATTTTTTACTAATAAACGACATTTTTGAATATTTTTATAAGTATAAAAATCCCACATAATAATGTTATACTTGTGATGCATTTCACCATCTCTCTTTTGATAATTCTTTTTTTTTAATTTTTTAAAATATATTTCAAATAAATTAATTATATATTTTTTTGATTTTAATTTTAATTTTATAAGCTTTGTAATGTAAACTTTTACACCACTAACCCTTAAATATAGAAACTAGTTATAATTGTGATTTACTTATTATTTTCTATGCACTTTCATCTTTACATTCTCACTATTCATTTTTATGTATAAAGTTCATACAATTCATGACACTTTCCATATTGTCATAAATTAAAATTTAATTTGAAATATTGCTAATAATTTTATATGATATATTATCATTTCTTAATATTTGAAAGATTAATTATTTAAATTATACAATAAATTGATTAAAGGTAAACGGTGCTTGAATGATTAATTATTTAAAATGTAGAAAATTTTGATAAAAATAAAAGGTGGATTGTTTTAAGAGCCTAAATATTTTTATATCAAGGATATGACAATGAACATCTATACAAGAATACATAATGTCTATTCACTAGAAAAATAATCCAAACCAACAAAAAGCAGACTACAACAATAAATCACTAGCAAAACTACCAGCATAGTAAAAGACCAACAAGATTAAATTGTAGATGAAGAAAGATCATTGAGAGCTATATAAATCTCCCAATCCATCAAGTAATACAACAACTCCTTGATTTCTTTTTTGGCCCCTTGTTCTCTTGTTAGGATTGAATTGATTATTTTTTTGTTATATTAATGTGGAGTCTTGTTGGTACTATAGGGTGAAAGCATGGTAATGTATTTTAAATTAAATATTTGATGTTGTGAATTATGTAAAGTAGATAATAGACTATTTGAGGCCATTTTGAATAACTCACTATCATAATTATCAAATTTATTGTTTCTTCACTTACATAATTTTCAAAAAGAAAATTATAATACTTTAAGAAATGATTCAAGTTGTAAACCATTTTTTAAAATGTGATAATTTTTCGCTGCCAAATTGTCTATATATATATATATATATATATATATATATATATATATATATATATATATATATATATATATATATATATATATATATATATATATATATATATATATATATATATATATATGTTAAATTGTAAAAATAAACATGTCTAATTAGATATTTTATGCTTTCATAAAAACCATAAAAATTAGATTTACATTATTTAGAGATAAAATGTGCATATTATTGCTCAACATAATGGATCACTAGTTGTGATTCATCATTATTTTCTTTCTTATAATGATGGATTATGCTTGGTGATATGAAATGTCGAGTAATAATAAACACAAAATATTTATAAAACTTATAAATTTAATATTTATAATTATATATAATTCATATTCAAACACTCTTTTTACTATATAAATGTCGATATGTAATCAAGGAGATGTTACTGAAATATTTTTGGCGTATAGAGAAAGATAGTCTAGATAGATAGTTAGTATGTTCAAGTGTTTGAAATCACCTTGTAGTATTCTTATCAATTAAATATTAATAAATGAATAAAATTTATATTGAGGTCATCATTTTTATCCTTGTTATGGCTATGAAATATTATTAGATGTTTTGTCATTAACTAAATGAATACTTAGTTTTAATAGCATTTTAACAATCCAAACCATAGGAGTATATTATTTTTATCATGTATTGCTAGAATAGAGTAGGTAAGGCTATTGGAAACCTTGTGTGCAAAAGGTGCACACATGATTAAGTAAAGGAAACCATTTCTAACTAACACCTCACACGATTTCCTTCTTTATACTCCAAGTAAGATCACAAGGATATTTAAATGATATTCCAATGTGATAATGTTAAGTGTTGGTATCCAATAAGGAACACACAAAATAAATATCATGTGGGTGACCCTTAAGGCTATTTAGGTAGACCAAAATTATTAATTTATTATTGGTACCTTATCAAATTGTTTTGATGAAATGGTAGAAGGAAGTTGATTTCTAGTTTTTTCATGAACTTGGAGGCTTAAATTTGAACTAGTTTACGTTATAAGTCAAGAAGAAGATAGACAATGGACTAGAGAACATCCTAATGTAGATTATTAGGTTCTTGTGCAAATGAGAAACACACAAGAGTATAAGGTGAAGGGTGAATGGTATCTATGAGCTAAAAGTGGAGAAATATTTAAGCATAGAAGAACTAGATGAGTGTGAAATTAAAAGTATTAATAATATTTAGATTTGGTATAAAGTGATGGCTAAAAAATGACCCTGGGCAGAGAGGAAATTTTGAATCTAGAATTGCTATGAGGACCTGCATAAAATAGGGATGGCATGAATAATAATATCATATGGATTATATGCACTCTATTGAAAAAAATGTGTGCTACTAATTTAGAGTGACCTCTAGAAGAAGAATATGAAACACCTAAATAGGAATTTTGGGAAGTGACTCTTAGAGGCATGCATGTTTTCCTCTCTACATGAAGTGTCTATTCCATTGTAAGGTTTTTGATGTAATAAGTTTGTATTCCATATGTAATAAGGCATAACTCATTTTTTCTATATTTTTGTTCTTTAGTATGTTAGTGTACCTTATTTTAGATCTTTGACAGTAGTTGTGCATCATGATTTGTAATAATGTGTATAGCTTGTAAGTGCATCCAGGTGAGTTAAATGGGGGAATTCTTATGGCATCTTTATGCCATGCATCTAAATTTTTGGGTGACTTTCATCATGCTATTTTATTTATTACCTCTCTCTCTATTTAATGACATCTTGAAGGAAATAGATTTATCCCTTAGAGACCATTGTAACAAAGGAAGATCGATCTTTACACTTGAGAACAAAACAAAAGACCCCATAATTAAACTTGTTGTGTTGGAGGAATTGTATGTACTTAAAATTTACACAATGTGACATATTCAGTATAATGTCTAATGATGATTTATTGATCTCTTAATTTACACTCAAGTGGGTACTCTCTAACATTATAGTCCCTACTTTATCCTTTTCCTTTATTCTACTTAGACCATTTCTAAACTTTTTCTTTCTATTTTTGCCGTCTATTTTTTCTTGTTTCAAAAACTAACCATTTGTGACAAAATTACCACTCCATGTGATGAAACCACCCCTCTCCATTAAAGAACTGGTCCTTAGATTACATAATCATTATGGTAGTTTTGTGATATTTAACAGTAATTTGGTCACCTTAAGTGGTGTTTTTGTAACCGCCCTTACATACAGCAGTGCTTCTATCCATTCTTGTTTACCTTATAATCTTAGCTCCCATGAATCATTCCTTGACATGTTTTACATCCTTTTTATCATGTTTCTTGATTTTTATACCTCAAATTTACCTTCATGGTGGCCCAACTCACTTCCACTCTTGATTTTATCTATTTTTACTTAGTCCTATTTCCTCTCAAGTTGAATTCCATGTTGGAATTAGTTGAAATCCCTCATGTAATCACCCAGCTCTTTCTTAAAAAAGGGTTTTTTTTGCCTAATTTATGATTCAAAAAATTGCATTAGAGGCTGGAGTTTTGAAGCTTTTCATAGCCATAGATATTTACCATTATTTTAAATCTTTACCATCATTGTTTTCACATTCAAGTACATAATCATAATCAAGGTAAGTCTTTGTATTTGAAAATAGATATTTGCATTCAATGTACTAGCCAACCATAGTTGATTACTTTTTTTTTTGGAGTTATGTCTCTCTTATCTTTCCCCTTTTGTTAATGTATTTTTATCATCCTTTTAAATAGATATTTCCTACAATCATTTGTTGAGTGAAGGAGCTAGCATGTTGACTACCACATCACAAATATTATTTTTGTTTTAAATTGATCTACACCTTGATTAGGTTAGGAGTTTTTAGCTTAGATTTGTTTATTTTTATCAATAGATTGGAGTAGATTATTTTTAACACAACTATCTATTGAGATGGGAATGAATTATTAGATCAACTAAAACTATTCCTTTAATACTTTTAAAGAAAATTCAAAATCATATGCATATTAAAAGATAAATAGAGAGATCGCATACACAGACAAATACACATGACAATAGATTTATATGTGAAAAACACAAAGGGAAAAACCACGATGAGAATAACTTCTAAAATCTATTGTTCTAATCTAGCATCACAATTCAAAGCTTCATTAGCAAAATCTCATTGATTACACATTTAAGGGCACTGACCCTAAAGAGACACCAATCCCCTACAGTAAAATCACCAACACTAAGGAAGCACCAACTCCCTAACTGAGCACCAATTCAACTTAACCTGATTGGTTACTATGTTTAAGGGCACCAACCCTAAGGAGACAATAATTCCCTAATTTAATACCTTCAACTCTAAGGAAGCACCCACTCCCTAATTTGAGCACCCACTCAGCTTATCTGATGTCACCAGCCTATCAAATCTATGGATCTACAACTCTTGTATATAAAATAGATTCATAAATGAATCTAAATCTGTTCTCTCTATTACAAGTCTAATATGTAACTACTCATTCTATGAACATTATATGTGTGTGCCTTTCTTCCTCTCTACCCCTCTCTCTCTATGTCTAGATATGTACCTATTTAACACACTTCATCTCTTTCTCTCTCTACAACCTCTTATGTTCCTCTCTTTCCTCTGGTTCTATGTCTATATATTTTATATTTGACATAATTTGAATATCTCCAATAGTATTTTATTTTTCCTAGATATCATATATATAAACATTTGATATAGGGTTTTCATCTTCTTTGTATTCACAATCAGACTTTAACCCATCATGCCAATTCTAGATTCTAGTAATTTTTCTTGCATCTTGATTCCATGCATCACACCATAATTGGAGGTATTTTTAATATCTATAACATATATTAGGCTCAAGTTTTTATACATAAGATCTTTAATGTAGATTTGATCAATTAGATTGATCAATCTCGATGTCTTTATCATGAACTACATCTTTCATGCATGTTCTTATAACTAACCATTTGTCTAGACATGACTTCTTGTAACTAAACATTTGTCTAGACATGACTTTAAATACTAGCCTTTGATCTCTTTCTTCATGCCATTTCCAAGCTCTCTCACTCTATCATATCTTTGTATCTTGTTGAGCTTTAAAGTTCCACTCTTTAAAACATGTTCATCAATCTCCAGATCCTAGCTCCCATGTAATTTTTGATCTCTGAAGATGCATAGCCTTTACCTTGACTTGGTCATTAAACTTCAACACTTTGACCTCATCTTGTATCTTCCTATATCTTTGGTTAGCTTTCACTCTATCAATATTCTCAAACATGCTTCGTTTTAACTTGCCACTATGTCGATAAACATCAATCACTTTGTTCCATATGAGTCCACTCACTCTATTGGATCTCTCTCATCCAAGCTTCCACATGTCATTGGATCTTCAAATATACATGGTCTTTAATTATATCTAGTTGTTAAATTTTAATCTCTTTATAGTGTTTAAGTCTATTTTCTCTATTGGATCTCCTTGGCATGATCACCTGCACACCATCAAATATTTTGACAAGCTTGATCATTAACTATCTAGGCTCCATGATTATAACACTTGTCATTTACACACTCATTAAGAGGTATTTTTGATCATTTAAATTCATCTCACTTTTTTAGATCTCAAATGTTTGATTAAGAATGAACCATTGATATTCTAACTAGTACAAACTCTTATCTTTGACAAGCTCACTCTCATTGGTCATTTATCTCATAGACTCATGTTTATGACACTTAGAATTAGCAAGTTCACTCAGAAGGACCTTTAACAATTTTACTTTGCTTCACTCTATTAGATCATTTGCATATGATGAAGCATGGGCCATTGATCAAGCTAGGACATATATTAAGTCATTTGATCACTACTCGATTCAGTAATTTCTAGGTTGAGGGATTGGTTACGCAATGATGACAAAGGCTTAAGTTATAGCTTAAGCTATCTGGTCTAGGCTATAACCAGTCACCATAAAAATAGAAAGTCCATTTTGATACCATGACTTAAACCCTTAGGTTTTACTGAGAAACCCTTTCCAATCCAAGAGCAAAGATAATTCAATTCTGAGTTCATTCCTTCTCCTTTGAACCTGCAGTCCATATACTCAATATGTTCATGAAAAACCCATAACAGATCTATTAAATGTTTCTTTTGAAAATGTCCATAGATTATCTTTTTAAACACATGACAAATTTTCATGACCTTGTGCAGATTTTATATGAGTATGGAGACCATTCATTTTGCTTGGAAGGCTGACTTGAACCTAATAACTCTTGTCGTGCTTAGTCATTTCCATAAAAATAAGTGCATAATAACTAGGGACTAAAGTGATCATAACCATGTGACCATATCCCCCATACTCTTTCACATGTGTTAATGGTGATGTAAACAAAATTCCTTCTCATCTTTTCTATCATAAACCCAAACTATATAGATGATCAATATGAGGAACTAGATGAACTCCATTCATGAACATAAGCATTCCAATCATCCTTCACCTCTTATAGGATCACCATGATGACCATATTCATCCTTGATCATTAATTACATGCTCATAATATCCTTTTGACATCAATGAAAATCATATTTCTAACAATCTCCCCATTTGTCATTAATGGAAAACTAAATGCTCTGATCTTCTAATATTTTTCTCTTTATTTGGCATTACTTGCATTGGCTTATCATGATTATGAACTGAAGTTATTCATACCATAATTTTTCCCCCTTAGGTAATGGCATATTTTCCTAAACTCATCTTGGACACTTTATTTAATCTTCCAAAATTTTACAAAGATCATTTGTACTTTTTCTCTAGACTTTTACAAAGAGCATTTGCCCATGTTATCCCCCTTTGACATCAAGGGAAAAGGGACTCCTTCTCACTATTTTTCCAAAGTGTTCTCCCACTTTATAAAATAAAGGAGCTTGTCTAAGAATCTGCAATCATGAACTCATTATAAATTTGCAAAATATACATACCTGAGTTACCTATTCTCTTCTTCTAGGGATCAACAAGGATTTTATGATCCTTCCTTTGGATGTATGTTCCATCACTAAGATATAGTGATGTGATTTAGGAGCTATCACTCCCAAATTTTATCTCATTGCATCACTTGAGCATATTCAGGTCTCCATACATGGTCTTCTAATCCTAGGACCTGACTAATTACAAAGCTCCCACTTTGTTTATGCATCAAGATTTAATACACTATCTAAGCACATGAATTTTTTTGTTCAAGTCATCATCAAAACTCAGAGATCTTCTACATGATTTTATTTGTTATGCAACATAGACAAGTCTCAAACAACATCTACTTAAGCATTTTCAAATCTGCTACCACATAACATACAACAAGTTCCTCTATTCTGAGCCTTCTTGATTCTGATAGACTAAAAAATCTAGTTCCCCCTTACACTATACATAGCTTCTCAAGATATTAATGTTATTTGAGTTATCTCCCCCTAAATCCATACTCCATCTTTGCATAAAGGGACTACCTCTATCACACCATAACTTCATTTATCACATGTATATCATCATTTTACACATGTTCACTGAGTTTGGTGACCCAAATCATTTCACAATCTGAGATACACAATGTCAAGGGTTTATTACATTAGAACCCTTATGCCAAATTAATTTTTAGACCCCATATATATGATAAGTCCTCCAACAATCTCATTGTGTCATATTAAAACACTCATGATGTCCTTGTTAAGACGGCATACACAGTGCTTGACTCATCTTGGCACACCAACTTTAATTGGGAGCACTCATTTTTTTCCTTCAAAATCTTTTGAAGAACACCACTTACTTCTTTACTGAAAGGAGGATCTTAAGAAGCATATATAGAGACACCTTACTTCACAATGTTATAAAATAATGTGAAACCAGGAGTTGCCCATAATTCCTCATATTCCTTCTCCTCCTTGGTCCTCTTATGCATTTTTTTCTTATTCTTCTTAATAGGCTTGAGATAAGTAACATGCCCATCCATTACATTATTATACTTTTCATCTAGGATTGGATTAACAATACACAGAGACAACCTGGATCCATGACATACATGTTCATCTGATGAATCTTCCTTTTAACTCATGATCTCATCACTAGGCATAAAAGAATGATGTTATATGTTTGATACTTGCTCTATAGAAACATGATGTTCACTTGAATCTATACATACCTTAGAACTATCCTTAGCTAACACCTTGGACTTCTTCATAAGCTTTGTCTTTTTATTTTCAACATGTGCAGACATTGAGAGCTATTGACATTCTCCAACCTCTATAGCATTCTTCATCATGGCTTGATCTTTCACTTTTCATACATGCTTGGGTTGCTTATATGTCATGTTGGGCTTACTTATCTCTTTTTCAAATACTTGTGAGCCTATGTTCACACTGGGAGGCATGCTTTTATTCTTACCTTGTAATTTTTATCTTACAAAGCTTGTTCCACAATGTTTAACTATGTGATCAAAATTATTTCAATTATAACACACTACATTTGTATCTAACAAGGGTGAAAATGAATTTTTGCTTAAGAAATTAGTTATCCTTATAGGTAAAACTCCACATTTACTAACTTTATGACCAAAATTATTACAGCTATAACAATAACCATAAAAATATGAGGAATACCTGGTCATAGATTTTCTTTGTGCAGGATGGGGAGTTCTTCTCAAATCTTACTTATTCAAGTTTCTTGCCCTTGTGTAACCATCTGCATCAACTTCCTTTATCTTTTGCATCTTCCTTGAGTTTGTAGAGATGAACTCATTATTATTTTTCCTTTCCTCAAGTTTATTTTTAGCTTTATCCCTCTTCACATCAGCATTGTTTGTGTTTGTGTTTGTCTTTGTATCCTTGCAGGCTTTCTTGTTCTTTGTTCCTAATCCTTCTACTTTGAAATTATCATATAGCTTAGCATATATATTGGTTATGAGACTTTTCCCATTTTCGCAACCAAGACTTGATCTCTCATTTAAGGGATTTTGAGAATTCATCAGTTAATCAATAATATTTGATCCTCCTTTTAGCTTTATACCTTTTTCTATTTATTATTTATCCTTTTCAAGCTCTTTTATCAAAGCCACTATCTCTACTTCTAGCCTAATAAATTCAATAAACTTAAGACAAAGTTAAATTTTGACTACATATTCTATTATTGTATCCTCTTCAACTTGAGTCTTAAGGTTCAATATCATCTGATTAGATCTTTCAAGACTTTGGATTGTTTTTCAATTTCTTTTTATCCAATGTTATTCTATCTTGAGTTCTCTTTTCTCATCATGTCAATCTTATCTAAAACACAAATGATTTCACCTTCTAGTTCCATTTATCCTTCCTCTTCTTCATCATAGTTTTTTTCTTCTTCTTTTTTTACATAATATGATCTTGATGTCATGAATAGGACTTCATTTTCTTTAACATAAAGGCATAGTCATGGTCATCATCTGAATTATCACTTTCATCCACTGACTCATTATCTTCTCTTGTGTATAGACCCTTATTATTCTTAAATAAGTTCTTCTTCATGAAATAGTGAGGTTTCACTTTTTCACTATCCTCTTCTTGTTCATAATCATCATTTTCTTTATAAGGGAATTTAGTAGTTAAATGTCCTAGCTTACCACAGTTAAAACATTTAAAGGGTAAATCACCTTTGTATTTTCCATACCCTCTTCTTAATCTTCTAATAAATTTTACTTCTTCTTCATCAATCTCCTTAGATCCCTATGTAAATGTTTCTGCTTTAACTTTCTTGGATGATTTGAATGCAGCTTCTATCTTATCACTATCTACTTATCCAATTCTCATCTCATAGGTAGTGAAGGTTCCATGAAACTCATCTATAGTTAACTTATCTAGATTTATTAATTCCTCTATTGCAAATCTTTTAGAATCATACCTTGATGACAAAGATCTTAGGCCATTTTTGACAATGATTGATTCTTTCATTTCTTCTCTAAGGCCTCTAATTGCATTTACTATTTCATCTACCCTAAGGAGGTAGTCTCCAATTTTCTACTCTTCATCCATTTTGAGACTATCAAACTGGCCTCTATATGTTTGTAGCTTTGCCTTCTTTATCTTGTCATCTCCTTCATAGATGACCTTCAACATTTTCTAAATGTCTTGTGCAT
Source organism: Torreya grandis (assembly GCA_037957365.1). Classification (NCBI taxonomy): domain Eukaryota; kingdom Viridiplantae; phylum Streptophyta; class Pinopsida; order Cupressales; family Taxaceae; genus Torreya; species Torreya grandis. The sequence goes on along the minus strand of JARHVA010004319.1, from coordinate 1,171,842 downwards.
TCTAACAGTGCATAACTTTGATAAACTCCATGTTTGACAATCCATTAGGAATAATATTCTTTGCCTTGATAATGCTCTCATATTACTTCTTGGTGACCTTATTAGTAGGAGTTATAGCATAGGTTATTTATCCATTTACCACAGACATCCATACATCAAGCCCTAATGAAGATAGATAATTTTTCATTCTTATGCTCCAAAATGCATAGTTAGATCCATCAAAGAAAAGTGCCTTGTTTGATGAAGATCCTTTTTGACTAGCCATTTGTGTTCACTATTCAAAGCTCTACCTAAGATAATTAAGCTTCTTTCAAGGAACCCTAGGCTCTGATACCAATTGTTGAAATATAGCTATCTACTGAGAGGGGGTTTGAATCAATAGATCAACTAAAACTAGTACTTTAATGATTTTAAATCAAATTCAAAAACATATATAGATTAAAAGATAAATGTGGAGATCACATACACACACAAATACACATGACACTAGATTTATACATAGAAAACTCAAAAGGAAAATCCATAGTGAGAATAGTTTCTATAATCTATTGTTCTATGTTAGTGTATACACATAGCTCTAATACCACTTGTTAGGACCTTAGAGTACAATTGATTACTTTTTTATAAGCAACTAAATATGAAATTAAACTAGAAGTAATAAGTAACTAGAAATTAGAAACAACAAAGAATAGGAGATATGAGAAACAACCAATCTTATATTAAACTCTTCCAGAAGGAAATACAATGAAGAAATCTCTTTCTCCTCACACCTCAAAGATGTACAGTAATTCTCCCTCAAGATTTCTTTCTCTCTCTCTCTCTCAATCAATTACAACCAACTCAATTAATTGAATTGTCTTCCCCCCATATGCTATGAGGATCTAACCCTACTATATAGTATACTACAACACTAAGGTTTTATGAGCCATGAATTCTCCAATGTTAGATCCACCTCTTAATCAAAGGCTCAAATATGTTCTGCCAAAAATAGAAAAATAGACTCAAGACTAATTTTAGTCTTTACATGCAAACTAACTGTTCTCCTAAAAATAGAATTTTGGAAACATACAAAAGTTAGTGTCGGTCTGCAGATGACTGATGCCGACTGACCCCTAACCGATGTCAATTACTATGTAACTGAAGATAACCGATGTTGGTTGACCCCTAACTGATGTCAGTTGGTTCTGATTGATGTCAGTTATTGTGTAACCTAGCAACCTCCACATTGGCTCATCAGTGAAGATTTTAGCTCCACAACTCAACAATCTCCCACTTGGAGATAAACAACTGCACCTGTACCTATACAGCAACATCCTATAAACATCTTTGACTTGTTTCTCCCTCTTCAAGTTCAATCTTGAAGACCAATAAAAGTTGAATGAAGATTTAACTTATCTTTTGTTACTAGCTCTGTTAACATATCAACACGGTTCTTATCCATATGGATCTTTTCCAACTTCAACTGTCCATCCTCCAATACCTGTCTAATGAAGTGGTACCTAAGCTGTATATGTTTGGTTCTTGAATGAAATCTTGAATTCTTTGCCAAATGAATTGCACTTTGGCTATCACTGTATAATTTACAACTCTCTTGCTCTTTTCCTAACTCTTCCATGAATAGAGTCATCTAAATCATTTCCTTTGTAGCCTCTGTGACTGTAATGTATTTTTCCTCTGTAGTAGACAAGGCAAAAACCTTTTGCAACTTTGAAATCGAGCTAACCTCCATTCCACCAATAGTGAACACATATCCTGTGGTGTTTCTCATGCCATCTAAGTCACTTACCATATTTGAATCTACATACCCATGTAGAGAAGTGTTTGACCCTCCATAGCATAAATGCCTACTATTGGTCCCTCTCAAATATCTGAGAATCCACTGAACTGCTTTCTAATGATCCTTTCCTGGATTGGCCATAAACTTGCTGACAACTCCCACTACTTGGGAAATATCAGGTCTAGTACATACCATTGTATACATCAAGCTCCTAACTACTGAAGCATATGGTACTCTACTCATGTACTCAACCTAATCATGTGATTTAGGACACTTCTTTGCTCAACTTGAAGTGTCTAGCCATAGGTGTGCTTACCAATTTTTCATCCTGTATATTGAACCTCTCCAAAACCTTATTCACATAATCCTCTTGAGACAAAATCAAACTGTGATTTTTCCTACCTCTCTTAATACTCATGCCAAGGATTTTCTTTGTTGCTCCTAAATCCTTCATGGAAAATGTGTGAGCTAATTTTACCTTAAGCTCAGTAATTTCCTACATGTGTGAACCTGCAACAAGCATATCATCTACATACAGTAACAAGATAATATAACTACCATTATACAATCTATTAAAATAAACACAATGGTCAGATTTACATTTACTAAAGCCATGCCCTATCATAAACCTATCAAACCTCAAATACCATTGTCTTGGAGCTTGCTTAAGACAATATAAGCTTTTATTCAACCTGCACACAAGTTTCTCCTTACCTTTGACCTCAAACTTCTAGCTGATCCATATATATCTCTTCATCCAAATCTCCATGAAGAAATGTTGTCTCAACATCAAGCTACTCAAGGTGCAAATCCTCAATAGCAACTAAAGACAATACAGTCTGAATAGAAGTCATCTTTACTACAGGAGATAAAATTTCACCAAAATCAATACCTAGTTTCTGTGCAAATCCAATTACTAGAAACTTGGCCTTATGTCTCATTTGTCCATTCTCTCCTTCCTTTATCCTGTATACCCATTTGTTTTTCAGTGCTTTTTTTTGGGTGGCAACTCAACCAAATCCCACGTATGGTTCTCTTCCACGGAATCAATTTCCTCATTCATGCCATGCTCCCACTGTTTCCTAGTTCTACCTGCATTGCCTCATCAAAACTTTCTAGTTCTCCACCATCAGTGAGCAACGAGTAGCATAAAGAAGGGGAATAACAAATTAGAGGTTTACTTACCCTTTTAGACCTTCTTATAGGTGTTTGAGACTCATTTATAGCTTGCTATCTGCCCAAATTTCTTTCTAAAAGTGACCGATCCTGGTCATCTTTGATCAATGTCAATTTGCACCTGACCGATGTCGATTCTACCTGACTGACATCAATTTCCACTTGATCAACATCAATTTCCATTTGACCGACGTCAGTTTCCACCTGATCGACGTCAATTTTTGTGTTTTTTTGTGAGTGATGATTTTTACTCGTGAGCTCATTTTGGATCATAACCTCTTCCAAATCAAGATTGCCCTACTAAGAATTATTCAGCATCTTGAGCTGATCACTGTACATCACCTTCTCATTGAAAACTACATCATGGCTTTTAATAATTTTGTTAGTTTCTAAATTCCACAACCGGAATCCAAAATCTCCAAAACCATAACCAATGAAAGTGCACCGCATAGATTTAACATCCAGCTTCTTTCTATTTTCTTTATCAATGTGCACAAAAGCTTCTAAACCAAAAACTCTAAGAAATGAAAGATCTACCTTTTTACCTATCTAAGCCTCTTATAGAATTCCACCATCTAGTGCAGTAGAAGGTCCTCTATTAATCAGGTAAGTTGTAATATCTATAGCTTCTACCCAAAACTATAAGGGCAAACCAGCATGCAACCTCATACTCCGTGAACACTCCATTATTGTTCTATTCATCCTTTCAGCAACTCCATTTTGCTAAGGTGTCCTTATAACTATCCTTTCCCTATGTATTCCACTCATATAATAGTAACTGTTGAATTTATAGCTGCAGTACTCACCACCATTGTCAGATCTAAGGATCTTTAATCTCAAACCTATTTCATTCTCAACCAAAGCTTTTCATTTCTTAAATGTGTCAAAAACATCAAATTTTTTCTTTATGCAATAAACCCATACCTTTTTTGTAGCATCATCAATGATAGAAACATAATACTGTGATCTTCTAATAGAAGCTACCTGAGCTAGTCCCCACACATCTGTGTGAACAAGCTCCAACTTGTGCTTCTTCTTTGTTGACCCAGTTTTGAGAAACCTCACTTTCTTTTATTTCTCAAAAATATAATGCTCACAAAAATCTATATCTAAGCATTTCAAATCTGAAAGCTTACCTTTTGATTTAAGAACATTCATTCCCCTCTCACTCATGCGACCAAGCCTATAGTGCCACAACTTTGCATCTACTTCTAAAGTAGATAAAATAGAAGGAGAATAATCAGTAATACAAGTAGATAGATAAAGTGTACCTACTCTCTTACCTCTTGCTAATACAAGTGTACCCTTGGAAACTTTCCAAGATTCAGCTATGAGAGTTACTGTGCAACCCTTATCACCCAACTTTCCTGCAGAAATCAGATTCCTCTTCAGGATGGGTACATGCATGACATCCTTCAACACCCATGTGTTTCCATTCTATAATTTTAGCTGTACTTTTCCTTTTCCAACAATTTTACAAGGCTCATCATCCCCTAAATAAAATTTTCCAAAGTCTCCATGGACATAATCATTGAAAAATTTTCTATTTGGGGTTGCATGGAAAGAGGCACCAGAATCTAAAACCCATGATTCTACTTTATTATCCAAAGAAAATATAAGAGCATCCTGTGTAACAATACCTACAACTTTTGCTTCTTTATTACCTTCATGCTGATTTTCTTTGTTATCCTTCAACCAACAATCTTTCTTTGCATGTCCTTTCTTTCCACAATTCCAGCAGGTTATTCTTCCATTTCTAGATTTGGATCTACTTCCCATCTTTGACCTTGATTTCCCTTGCTTGCCCTTCTCTCTTTGCCTTCCCCTACTTTCAACACTTAAAGCATTACCTAATGTTTCCCCTATGCTTTTCCTACGAATTTCTTCGTTCAAGATTACACTAACAACATCATCAACTTTCAAGATATTTGAAGTAGATGCAGTATTACTAACTGCCATTACCAAACTATACCAACTTTTAGGTAAAGATCATAAGATTAAGAGAGCCTTAATTTCATCATCAAAAACTATTTTGATTGAATTTAACTAATTTACTATTGCATGGAAATCATTAAGATGACTAGATATAGATCCACCTTCCTACATTTGTAAATTAAATAATTGGTTCATAAGATATACCTTATTCAAAGCTGAGGGTTTTTCTTATAAATTTGCTAAATTATCCATTAAATCTACCATTGTCTTTGCCTGTGATAAGTTGGAAATCACAAAAGATGTCAAGCTCAACCTTATAGATCCAAGAGCCTTTCTATATCTTTCATTTCCATGGGCTTGCTTGAAACCCCACCCAACAATAAGTATAGATCTTTTTGATATAGATAATATTCAATTTGCATCCTCCATAATTGATAATTCTTGCCATTAAATTTCTCCATTCTTAGTTTACTTTCTTCTACCATTACTTTGCTCCCACTCAATTAGAAACCCTTGTGAGTGAATTCTGTAATCAATAAACACTAACCTGCTCTGATACCACTTGTTAGTGTATACACATAGCTTTGATACCGCTTGTTAATGCCTTAGAGTATAATTGATTACTTTTGTATAAATAACTAAACACAGAATTAAACCAGAAGTAATAAGTAACTAGAAATTAGAAACAACAAAGAATAGGAGATACGAGAAACAACTAATCTTGTATTAAACTCTTCCAAAAGGAAATACAATGAAGAAATCTCTTTCTCCTCACACCTCGAAGATGTACAATAATTCTCCCTCAAGATTTCTCTCTCTCTCTCTCTCTCTCTCTCTCTCTCTCTCTCTCTCTCTCTCTCTCTCTCTCTCTCTCTCTCTCTCTCTCTCTCTCTCTCTCTCTCTCTCTCTCTCTCTCTCTCTCTCTCTCTCTCTCTCTCTCTCAATGACAACCAACTCAATTACTTGAATTGTCTTCCCCCCATATGCTATGAGGATCTAACCCTATTATATAGTATACTACAATACTAGGGTTTCATGAGCCATGCATTCTCCACCATTAGATCCACCTCTTAATCAAAGGCTCAAATCTATTTTGCCAAAAATAGAAAAATAGACTCAAGACTAATTTTAGTCTTTACATGCAAACTAACTATTCTCCTAAAAATAGAATTCTGGAAACGCACAGAAGTCGGTGTCAGTCTATAAATGATCGATGCCGACTGAACCCTAACTGATGTCAGTTACTGTGTAACCTAGCAACCTCCACATTGGCTCATCAGTGAAGTTTTTAGCTTCACAACTCAACATTGTAATCTAGCCTCACTATCAAAACCTCATTGGTTACACATTTAAGGGCACCAACCCTAAGGAGACACCAATCCCCTACTTTAAAAGCACCAACTCTAAGGAAGCACCAATTCCCTAACTAAGAACCAACTCAGCTTAACCTCACTAGTTACTATGTTTAAGGGCACTAACCCTAAGGAGACACTAATCCCCTAATTTAATATCTTCAAATATAAGTAATCACCCACTCCCTAATCTAACAACCCACTTAGCTTATCTAATGGCACCAACCTATAAGATCTATGAAGATACAACTCTAGTATACAAAATAGATTAATAAATGAATCCAACTTTATTCTCTTTGATACAAGTCTAATCTATAACTGCTCGTTCTATGCACATTCCCTTTGTGTTCCTTTCTTCCTCTCTAACTCTCTCTCTACATCTAAATATGTATTTATTTGACACACTTCATATCTCTCTCTATAACCTCTTCTTTTCCTCTATGTCCTTTGGTTCTATTTCTATATATTTTCTATCTAACATATTTTGAATGGCTCCAAAAGCATTTTCTTTTTCCTAGATATCATATATATATAAACATTTGATCTAGGGTTTTCATCTTCTCTGTGTTCACACTCAGACTTTAACCCATCATGTAAATTTTAGACTCTAGTAAGTTTTATCATGTCTTAATTCCATGCATCACACCATAATTATAGGTATCTTTAATATCTATAGTATCTGTTAGGCTCAAGTTTTGATGCACAAATATTTAATGTATATTTGATTGGTTATATCGATCAATCTAATTGTATGTATTTTTAATTTCATCTTTTCTACATGTTCTTGTAACTAACCATTTATCTAGACATGACTTCCTATAGCTAACCATTTATCTAGATATAACTTTAAATACTAGCCTTCAATATATTTCTTTGTGCCATCTTAAATCTCTCTTGCTCCTTGGATCTCTATACACTACTGAGCTTTAATGTTCTACTCTTTAAAATATGTTCATCAATTTCTAGATCCTATCTCTCATGCACCATTTAATCTCTAAAGGTGCATGACCTTTACCTTGACTTATTCATCAAAATTTGACACTTTAACCTCATCTCATTGCTACCTATATCTTTGGATTGCTTTTGATCCATCCAATCTTCTCAAACATGCTTAGTTTTTAACTTGCCACTATGTCAATAAACATCGATCACTTTATTCCATCTGAGTCCACTCACTCTATTGGTTCTCAAGATGCTTATTAAAAACCATAACATATATATTATTTGTTTCTTTTTTAAATGCCCATAAATGATCTTTGTAAAAACATGTCAACTTTGCATGACCTTGTGCATATTTTGTCTAAGTATGGGGACCATTAATTTTGCCTGGAAGGCTAACTTTGCACCTGCATAACTCTTGTTGTTCTTAATCTCTTGCCCTAAAAATTAGCATATAATAACTAGGGACTAGAGTTATCACAACCATGTGACCAGCTCCCCCATACTCTTTCACATGTGTCAATGGTGATGTTATAAAAATGCCTTATCATCTTTTCTATCACAAACCCAAACTATTTAGATGATCAATATGAAGAACTGGATGAACTCCATTCATACACACAAGCATTAAAACCATCCTTGACTTCTGATAGAATCACCATGATCACCATATTCATCCTTGAGCATTAATGACATGTTCATAATGTCCCTTTTGACATCAATGGCAATCATATTTTGAACAAGATTAGTTTCCTTTATTTCATTATTTTAAATATTCAATTTGAAGAAAAGGCAAATTTGATATGAAAAATAATTATTGTCTCCCATCTTTACACCAAATATATTAGCTATTATCTTTATTACTTGCAACCATTCAAAATATCCTTTCATATCAAAAAATTGCATCTAAATTTTAGTTGAATGATAGAAAACAAATCAAATACTTTCATCTATAATCATAATCAATTTTCAATTTCAAAACAAACTCTTATTCAATTACAAATAAACACACTAGTAAGTAGAAAACCCTAATAGGTGTTATTTTTCACTTGATTATATTTATTTTAGTAAATTATAAATATTGTCTTTATATTCTTGATTAATAAAATCATAATTCAAATATTTATTTTATTTATAACAAATCATTCAAAACTTAGTGTGCGTCCATCTAGAAACACCAAAAGTTAGTCTAGTTTGCATTTGTAAAGAGAAATCATATATAGTTTATAATATTGTTGCTTAGGATATAGATTTAATTTTTCATTTACATACATGTCAAAAAACCTTATATTTCATAATAAATCCATTCATCTGCAAGCTGTAAATATAAAACACAATTTCATTTAGTTTGCATATAAAAAAATTAGAAATCAGCATTTGATTTTTTTAGGCTAGATTTCATTTTTAGTATTACATGCATCTAAAAACTCAAGAAAAGGATAAAATGAATCACCTCTCTCAATATTTGCTTTCATTAGTTGTTAGTTCTTTACTTTCCTTACTTTCATTTCAGTAATCAATTCAATTTCAATTTATTTAAAAAAAGCTTTATTAAAATACACATAAGTACAAAAACAATCATCAATCAAGACCTTTCAAAAGATGGGTGCAAGTACTAAATCCTTTCCAAGATGAATGCTAGAACCAAAACAATTCACAGCCATTGCCTTTCCAATATGAGTGAAAAACACCAAAATAATTCACAACCAAAGACTTAAAAATATGAGTGCAATAAAAATCCTTGATTACACATTCAAAATAATAAGCTCTTACCTTACAACATGTTCAAAACTATATATACATTTTACCTATTATCATCCAATATTTATCTACCATTAGATGACACTCACTAAGCCTTTTTACCTTCATAGTGCTAGTCCATTTCCAATAGTGTCTACTCCCATTCTAACAAGTGTACTTCAGACTGACATTTATTCTAAGCTTAGACTTTATATTTTTCATTCTACCCATAACTCAATTATTATCCTTAGCCAATTTTAAACCCTAGATGAATAATATAGGATATTAGACCCTCTATTAGGACCCCTGTGTATTCATCCCTACCAACTAAATAACCCTAAAATGTGATTCTACTATATTCTCTTTCCCTTGTCCTCTAGTCTAGCCTCATCCTATTTCATTTAGGCTACCCATCATCATCTATTACATTGGCTACCTTGGCTAGACCTTTGAGAGTCAATTTCGTACTATAAGGGAATGTATTTTGGTGAATTTGTGAACTCTTTCCACCTAAAATGCTTTTATATCTATCATTTACATGTCACATTACCCTCATAGCATTGCATATTCCATTATTAGAATTTTGTCTTTGTTGGATTATGATCCAAATATATTTGCTAGTTATGTTTTTTTTATGGATTGGTTTCACCCATTTTTTGGTTTTGTAACCAGCTTTTTATTCACATAATATTTAAATGCTTACCTCTGTACAAAAAAAAAATCATGTGCTTATATTGAATATTAATGTTTTTCCTCCTATTTAGATTCTAGATAGTGGTATTAGAGAATTGGTTCATAATGGAGGATTGAATGCTAACCTTTTAAGGTAGATTATTCTAATTTGGTCAATGTGAGATCCCTGTACAAAAGCAAACAAATTTGTGTTGGAATAAATCAATAACAGGGAATTATAGTTTTGTCAGGTTTGGAAGGATGCCACCATTAGCAATTATAATAGACCCAAGAAGATTACTCAACTCCTCATCATTCCTCACCACAAAATGAATGTGATGGGGAAAAATATTGGTATTCTTATCTCCTATGTCATTCCCAATCAACTTGAGAACATATGCAAGATAAATAGGATACTAGTGCCTACTCACTCAACATATTTATCTGCCTTGAGAAATCTGACATTAAAAATAACAAGAAACTGAAGACATGTTCCTAGAGCCAAAAATATGCATAATGGCAATGCATATGAGTGAAAATATTACCATGAAGTACTGAACGTAGCCTTTGAATGTAGCCTTACAAATCTAAATCAAGTAAAAAATGTAATGCCACATGTTGTAAAAGACCAGAGGTAAAGTAAATTTTGATGATTTCTATGTTAGATTATAAATATTAGAATCAAAATTTTCATGGTGCCTTGCAACTTTATAGATAAGCACACAATTTACAAATCCTTGACAATTTTTAATTTCCCCCGTGGGCCCCATTAGGTAAGCAAAAAGCATAGATCTTTTACATGCAAAGTAAAATCATTTTGAAACTAATTACCATGCATGTAATTTTTCATTTTAATCCACATTCAAAATTTAATATTATTTAGAATATTTTTCCTTTCTTTACACAAATTCATTAAAGGCAAGTTGCTCAATTATATTTTGTTTGTGAAGAAGAGGTTCAAGGGCCAAAACCATCAAATTATTTTTTCTTAGTTAAAGGGATTATTTTTTTAAATATTTTATTTTGTAATTAGCCATATAAAGGTGTAATAGGAGTTATAACATGTATTTTTTTGACTAAATCCAAAAACCCTTGTATTCATGTAATCAAAAGCTATGTTCATGGTAAAGGCAAAACCCCAGTAATGTTCCCTTCTTTTGACTTTTTTTTCCATCATGGAAAGAATTGTTAAGTTAATATCCAAAAATGGAAAATTATCACCTAAAAACTATAAGGAATATAGTAAGAGCATGGATAATACACTCATTTTTAATGACATATGAGACATCACAGAAGAGGAGACCACACCAATGACTAAAGTTGGAAAATTGGTTGAGTACCAAAAATGAGATAAGCATGCACTGGCACTGTTAAAAGTATCCTATACTAAATAGGTTATCATTCATAAAAGAATAAATTAAAATTGGTGCATGGAAAGCGTGGAAAGTATCAATGGATCTGTATGATAAAAAACCTACCTATAAAAATATTGATCTCTTAATGTAGTTACTTAATAAAAAGATTAGTATTGATGAAGATATATCTGAATATCTCTCCTGTATGAAAACATTGAAGTATGAATATTGTATAATTTGTGGTTAAATTGATGATGACATGTTGATTTCCATTACATGCAATGGCCTTAGTTATGCATACACCAATTTTTTTGAAATTCTACAGCTTTAGTTATAATCTTAATGATGTCACATTTGACTCTATTTTTAAGTTATTAACTCAGAATGAGAGATATTTTCAAGGAATAAGAGTACACCCATTGAATATAATCACTATACAAAAATTAGGTCCCATCATAGAGATCATTTTCATGTATAACGATAGTTTTAAAAACACTTTTCTAGTCATTCTTTGAGGCACTCTCTACACCATTCTAGACAGTCTCCACATCATTCAAATCGACACTCTCTAGGGTCTTCTAAATGCAAGCATCACCACAAGTACTTTCCTCATAGTTATTATAGTGGTTCATGTCTTCTATATCTCACAAACATAATAAATAACCTAGATGTTTCAAATTTGGTGGTATTGGACATCTTGCATATGTATGCCCTTCTCAACGACCCTATTCTCCATGCAAAAATAAAGTTGAAGAAAATTATGTGTGTCATTCTAGTGATAGATCTTCTAGTTACTCCATTTATTTAATATATTTTAACACTTCATCTAATCAATATATGTCCATCATGCCTACGGTATATGTTCCTTATGGACCTAACACCATATTTTGAGACCTCAATGATTCACCCATCTTATGCAAACTACTAGGATCAAGACTAGGATTTATTGTAGTAGTAATTATTTGGCTTATGTTCTTTCTTTCAGTTCCAATTCTAGATTTCCATACTTGTTATTCATGACATGGAGTAGACAGTGTTGCTTTATTTTGATTCTCTTAGTGTACATCTTCTCACCTCTCACCTGATATGGGATAAGATATTGTATTTGTTGGTCTTTTATTATTCATTGATGGTAGTATGATTTGACTAGGGTTGTTATCACCTTTAGTGTTGAGTAAAGGTAATCAAAGTTTGTTGAACATCAAGGACATGTGCCATACACAGTACGGGGTTTATCACTTAGACACGTTCCTGTGTAGGACCTTATGTGGATTGATGTAGCTGGACATGCTTCATTGTGTTCCACTAGAGTAAAAAACGATGATCATAGGAGATGAGCAGACTTTGATCATGTTCCTCAGTGATTTTTTCCATAATTTGTAAGGCCAGGCTTCTTTATGGAGTGGTATCAATTTTTGGTCAGTGTCATAGGTATAGTACACTACTTACCATTGTGACAAAGTTTGTTTGATGACTTTAGAGTCATTACTCTATTTCATTCAACTACTATACCCCTTTGGATCAAGGGGTATTTTTTTCAATTATTATCCAAATATATTTATTAGTTTATGTTTTTTGTTACGGTTTAGTTTCACCCATTGGTTGGTTTTGTAACCAACTTTTTATTCATGTAAGCTTTAAATGCTTACCTTTGTACAAAAATAAATTGTGTGCTTATATTGAATATTAATTTTTTTCCTCCTATGTTGATTTTGAACATGTCTTGCATATTAAATGTCATGGTTTGTGATTATTTAGTTGTAAATTCACATAGCATGAATCCTTTACAATGAAACATATCATATCATTTCATTCTCACAGTACTCTCTTAATCTACAGAAAACATTTTTGAAATCAGTAATGCATTGGCCCTTGCCTTATTTCTTATGAGTAGAGTACACTTATTTCCCTACATATCCTTGCACAACTTAGAAAATTCTAGCCTATAGTTTATTCTAGAGGCTTATCCATGATCGAGTCTCCTCTTACAATGCCTTTCAATGCAGAATATTAGTATGCTCAAAACTAAGTAAAATTACTCACTCGTCTTGGTCCTTAGTGATGAGCCCTTGCATCTTTATAGTTGCATGGGGATAATATTTTGGGTTAAAGCCCTTAAAAATAATAAAATCAAACACTCCTATGAAAATCAAAAGTTTATGAAAATATAAAAGTCAATATTCCACATCTCTCAGCATTTGCTAACCTTCAGTGTTGAGCCCTCACATCTTACTGGTTATGTGGCATTAGCATTGGGGAGAGATTCCCTTACTCACCTACATCTAACCTTTAGTGATGATCCCATGTGTCTTTTTAGTCACATGAGACCAAGTGTAGGGGGGCACAAAAAAAATTAAAATCCAAATGTATAAGAACTATTAAATCATAAAGTGTCCAAGTAAAAAGATATTCAAAAAGATTATATATATGCATATGATAAAAAGGTAAATTTATCCCACTCACTGATTCTATCATAGCTAGTAATCTCTAGATGAAGCCAATACAGTTAATATTTTATAAGTTTAGAAAGAAGTACATTTTCACCTTTGCTCATAAGGGTTAGGTCTTCTTCCTTTTTCATTTAAATTTATAGTTTTTCATTATTTATCACCTCACATTTATCCTATTCTTCATTTCATTCCTTGATGTAAATTGAAAGTCACATGGTATGTAAACAAAACAAATCGTCATCATTTGAAAAATAATTGTTAGTAGATTCACATTTTCATACATGTTATAAAATCCTTACATCATATTCATATTTTTTTCTCACATATATAAGCATTATATCCCCCCAAAAAAAACATAGAGATACATGGTATAACATCATGCACCTAATCACCTAGAGTGCATAAACTAAAAAGCAAATATGGAAATTAAATCCACAACACATGAATGGCAAGTCATTGGAAAAAACACTAGGAAATTGTTAGAGGTACAATCACTAAGAGGGGAGGAGGGGGGACGAGGGGAGAGGGCGTGAGGTCGGGTGAATTAGTGAGCCCAAATTATCTAAATTTAATTTCAAACACTTTAATCAATTACCATAAGCATAGTAATGAGCAAGAGAGACAATGCAAGATCAATCACATAACATATGACATATGTGGGAAATCCTCTTGGGGGATACAACCCACTAGAACCTAAAATTGAACTACTATACTATAATAACAATAAACAATTTATACCATCTACAACTGATCAAGGAACTACCATCCCTATTTAGTGAGACTACAATCCCACAAGGTTCTACCACACCTGTCTAGCTAAGTTGCAACAACAACTAGACCTCTAGAAAGTTTTACATTGTAAGGAAGTTGAAACCCCCTTAGATGTTGATTTACCACAGCAAAACCTATGAACACATCTACCTTTGAATTAATTTCTTCAACACTTCATGATGGACCATTGATTGTCACTCTTCACCTTCATTCACACTCAATCTTCAAGAGAACTATTCTACCAACATAATTATGACCTATAGGTCATATAAATAGTCCTCAATCTATTTATCTCTTTAACTCATCCATTGGGCACCCACCCTTTCCTTCACTTCACCATACTATGCTCTCAAATGCACCTTCCACACATAAGTCTCTCACACATCTAGAAACCATCATCTTTGGTTCCACTTTTTATAGAGCATACATGATAATCAACACCTTGGTTGACCATTAGGCGTGTCTTATCCCTTAATTCATCTATCATATAAATACATAATTGAATACAATCTTCATAGGTCGTCCATAACATCTATGGGTCATCCTAAAGTAGCTACACCTTTCAATTAGGCCCTTGTTGCTCTTATAGATCTCATGGAGACCTATTCACCCATTTATTACTTCATCAAAAAAAATAAGAACATAGGAACACTTTTAAAATAATGGACTCATTCCATATGATATATAGGTCTCCCTTAGGTTCCAACAACCAACATAGTACCGTTTTGCTTAAGTATAATTTTCTCAAATAATATTATGTGCACACAGTCACCATGAACGAATACACAATCAACTTCTAAACCTTTGTTCATATTGTATATGATTATTCAAACCTTCATAATGCACATAGATCATTCTCATAGAGTATACAACACTCTCCAATATCCAATTCATTATAAGACATCAAAATATAATTAAAAAAAGTTTGAACAATCTTCTCAAGTTACTTGCAGAATACACATGAACACATAGTCAACTTTGAACCTTCATAACTATTTCCTACACACTTTCATATCTTTAAATCTATATTTCTAGATATGTCTTAGAGTCCTTTGCAATTTCACTTTTTACACCATGAGAAAATGTTACTTGGATCAAAATTTATAGCTAAAATATAAAGCACTAGTTTTTCCTTTGTAAATTGAAATATTCAAATTCAAATGATCACAATTAAACTTCAAACATCATCCTCTCATCTTGAGTCATCTCTGCTTAGATTGAACATGCACCATCAATCTTATTATACAAAGCTTGACGTTTAACACATAGTCTACCAATTCCAAATGTTAAACCTATTCCTTGGTCATTTGATATTCCTTCTCTTCCTTGGTCATCTCATATTCCTTATCTTCCTTGGTCATCTGATAATTGTAGTTATTCTTCTTATTAGACTTAAGAGAAGCAATATGCTCAACCACTATAGCATTTTCCTTCTCTTCTATGATTGGATTGCCATTACATGGAGACAACAAAGATTCATGACATACCTTTTCATCTAAAGAATCCGCCTTAGAGTTTGGAACCTCATCACTAGGCATAGATAGTTGATGTTATTTACATGATACATGCTCAACAACAATAGGGTGTTCACTTGGATCCATACATACCTCAAGACTAGCTCCAAATTTCATTTCATGCATAAGATATAATGATTTTTTAATTTTTAGTTTTAAGAAAGAATAAATACAATCTACATGATGTTGAAATGGATGTCAAATTTAAGGTTGGTCATTTTTATGAACGTATTCACAAACATGACATTCCAACACCACCCTCGACTGCTATTGTAGGTTATACCTCTTAGCGTAAAAATAAAATGACTTAAGTGAAAGTTTTATTCTTCTATAGAACTCATAATTAGTTTGGAAATGTTTAAAAATTAGCATAGTTTCAAAAAACATTTAATTTAAATGAGGTTCAAGACACCGAAGACAAACCAACAAATCAATAATAATTGGAAGCATCTCAACATCCATCTAGACTAAGTTATTGGTTTTCCCATGCCAAAAACTTAACCTAATCAATGTAAGCATAATAATCCATAAAAAAAATTAAATGCTCATATTTGTGATTCTAACATGTCCACTCACTAGTCCTTTGTAGTTTTATATACAACACGATGTTTGAAACCCTTAATTATCTCCAGTCTAGAATGATGTGAAGAGACACCATACAAAACTTAAAATAATTTGACCTTAGCAACCAAATTTGATATGGTATCTTTAATTTATTATGTATTGTATAGGAACACTCATGACATTTTGAGCTTTTAGAAAGAGTAATCTTACTTATAAATTATATCATTAAAATAGATGAAACTGAAATAGAAGACAATTCTTTTAAGACATCAACATTATCATTATTCTTTAAATAAACACTGCAAATCAAATTTCAGATTATTTAAATAATTTATACTATCATAATTGAAACAAATATAACTCATTTACCTAACCAATTTCAAAGTCATTTTTATAGAGTAAGTCACTTTTAGAAATCGTTGAGCACTATGTAATTTTAGGTAGCACCTCAACCAGTTCTAATGGCTCTTCACATTACCTTAAGTTCAGCCAAAATTTAGTGGAAAGTAGGAAAAATTGCCAAGTCATATCCTGAGTGTACGTAGTCTAACTCGTTCTGGAGGTCACTTTACTCCCACTATTCACATGATGATGATATAAACCTTATAGGATTCTCAAGGGTGTGGAAAGTAGAAAAAATGGCAAGTTAGATCACATTAGTCTTTTGGGAAGGGAAAAATAACACGGTGAGTATCTTTTAATGATTTGATAAGACCAGAAATAAATCCTGCAAATAACATTACATTTCCCAACTGATGTGACTCCTATTTTTCATTTCTATATTATACTTTAAGGTATAGGTAAGTGGTGTTGATTATTTATATTTTATTGTAAATATGGGTTTTGATGGTATGCTTTTGAGTACCTATTTTCATCCTTTAAATATAGAAAAGTTAAAAATCTATTAAATTTTAAAGAAAAGTATGATGACTAGAGGTCCAAAGACCCTAGATTCATAGAAGTACATGAAAATATAAAAAGTCTATGATAATAATGTTTATCAAGTAAAGATTATAGATTTCAAGTTTATGATAACAATGTTTATAATTAAAATAAATATTATAAATGAAAGAATAAATTAATTTAAAAGAATAAAAAAATTGTATATATAGTTTAATTTGTTTCAATTTTTATAAATAAAAATAGTGTGATATTAAATCGAAAGATATTAAATTGAAAAAATGATAAATAGATAAATCTAAAAGCACAAAGTTCTTTGTTATTACTGTGAATAGAGTATTTATGTGTTATCACATAATAGATGTAAATGGCATCAACTTCCTTTGTCAACATAGAAATATTTTGAATTGTTCAGACTAAATTAATTTTGTACTTTCATTTAAACATTACTTCAAATCAAATATGAACCACTTTTATTGAATATGAAAGGGAAATTTCATCTAACTTCTTCCTCCAAACATTAGAAAATTATATTGATTTTTTTTTAATCAAATTGTGATTGGTTTATATTAAACTTTTTATTTTATGTTAATTGAAAAATATCCATTCAACTAGGTATATAATCACATCTTTGACTTTTTTTTTTTTTTTAAAGGTAAAGGTGACAAGCCGAGTACAAAATAACATCTAAAGTATATTTAAGATATTTAAATCTCATTATTGTTTTAAAAAAAACACTTTAATATGTATAAATGCTGATTTTTAGTGCCAAGAGTTATTAGATGTAGGTATTTTTTAAGTTGTAGAATTGTATTATGCTAGGGTGTTTTTATATCTATTGATTATGAGGAGTGTTAAAATATGGATTTCAACATTGTACAATTTTTTAAAAAATAGGACACTTTCTAAAGAATTATATTGTAGCCATTTGCCTTTCAAAATTTAATGTGTATATTAACATTAAATTTTGAACTGATTGCCTGCTTGGTCAGCACTTCCCAAGGATGACCACCACCTCTGCCTCCTGGAATGGCGGCCTATGATTAAAAATCTATTTAAATATTTGTATTTGTTCTTGTCATTTCTATTTGACTTTTTGTTAATATTTTCAGCCATATTCTTTATCAGGAGTGGAGTTTTAACCATGATATATCCAGAAACGTTACTATGTAAACTTTTGTATTATATTTTGATTGTCTTAATATAATATGAGGTGTTTCAATAGTAATATTATATATATTAAGACCATTAAAAATTAATACATAAAATAATTTATTTTTTTATGCATGTCAAATAGATATGGACATTATTTAAAATTATGTCTGATTATCCACTTCAAAATCATCTTAGAGTAATATATTTTCAGTACATCATGTCTGTCATCATGATCAACCCAGCAAGTTTCCACTTATAGAATATTTTCATATAAAGTACCCAAAATTTTCTCAATAACCATGTGGATGTTGAATGAGGATCTCACCTCTAATGTGTGAAGAGTTGCTCTTTCCACTTCACCATCTATTAGTTTTTCCTTGGGCCATGAAAGGAAGGTATATTTTCAAATTGAAATTGGAAAATTTATGCCAAGCTTGTGCTTGTCAAAAAGGAATTGATAAACTTCAACACACTATTAACATTACTCTAACAATTCTCTTGTGTCACTCACATTCTTTGAAAACTTATAAGAATTGTAATTGAACCCACATACTCTAAGGTATATAAATGTAGGGAAATCAATGAACAGGTCGCTCTATGTTATAATTTTTATTGTCACCTTGACCAACATCCTTTTGTTTAAATAAGTTTTTAACATCCCAATAATGTAAAAAGGGAAGGCATCATTGAAGCATCTAAAATGTTTGGAACTTACTTTGAGTTAAAGCTTGGGATAAAATTCATATACCATATTTTGTCCTAAGCCTATAGTTCCTTTCTTTTCCAATCATGGGAAGATTATTCTTCTTGCCTCTCCTTACACCAAATATCGAGTCATGTAGAATTGATCAGTTTTCTTCATTTCACAAAGTTGCTTGTGGATGTGGTGACTTATGACTAGTCGATGAATGACTTCACTTCGATTATGATGCAGATAAATTTATAGATTATTTTTTGGTAGTCACGAGCAATATGGTTTTTTACCACTATTCTAGGAGAGCAATGATATCATTGATTTCTTCTCGTAAATCAATACGTGATGAAGTTTTTGAAATTATTGTGGAATTTTTAACCACCCTTAAATTTTTATTCAGATTTTCATCACAATATTTATCAGCCCCCTGAATTTTCAATCCAATGAGGTGTTAATATTCAAGGATCCTCAAGTCTTCCTCAATGTATGCTGGCAAGAGTAGGAGTACAAGTTCATCAATAGAGTTAAAGACTTGTCGAGTTCTGGATTACAATGAGTTCTAAGCATTGCACAAAGACTGAGAATGTTGTAATTGAGGTAGGCCACTGTGATATATGCTGGATGCCAATGAAAATTTCCTCTCTACATTGATTCTCTCATAGAATTATTCCATATTGATATGTTTGAGATTCGTATCAGTGATGTTTGCATAATCTGAATCCAAGTTGTTGGGTGGAGTGAATTCTTAGTACTTCATCTTTGTGGGGACGCAACAAACATCCTAGTTTCTACTTCAAATCTGAGTTCTGCTTCAAAACTTGCTTTGGCAAACTTGGGTAGTCCAGAAGCAAGTGAATCGTACGCCTGCCAAAATATATAACATGTACAAATGCAAGTGAATCTTATGCGTGGGGATTTCGATTCTGTATTTTGAAAAGATCTGGTCTCGTAGAACCCTCCACGTAAACCTTAGATCATCAACTACTTCGATCGACAAGCAGCGGGATTACAGGAGAAATTTGCAGGTGTTTAGTGAAAGTAGACTTTAGCATATTAAATCAATTACGCTTAAAAATCACCAATTTGGACTCTCGCACACACGAGAAATTATAAAATTAATAGCTTGGATAGTGGGTTTTAACGGCGGGCTTTCAGAGGTAGAAAGTAGTCGTCCGATTTGACAAATTTGATAATAAGTTCGGCTTCTCCAGAAAAAAACAAGAGGCGGATTTTTAGGTATTAAGTGGATTTTTAGTTTTAAAATTTTGTAAAACTGATTGGAAATTCTAGTTCTTAGATGAAATATAAAGTGGTAGGGCTTTGAGATTGGGAGGTAATTTTGAAAATTTAAAAATTCACAAAATTGATTAGGAGTTCAGTGTTTCTATCATGGTGATTGAGAGGGTCTATATTTATTTTTTTCTATATTTTTGGTGAGAAGACAGCACAAAAAACTCATTGAAACACCAGTTTTGATTAACATGTGTTCAATTTCTAAAGGAGATATTTCACACTGTAGGGCAATAAGTGATGTATTCCATTTTTATAAGCCAAATAGTAAGTAATTTTGCTATATAAATGGCGAATCTTGAATGGGCTCATCGCATGGGAAGCAAACTTCCCATGCTTCCTTTTGGCTCTCTCCTTTTGTCTCAAAGGAGGAATACATCACCAATTTGAAAATCAAGTTGCCTTGATTTGTGATCAAATATCTTCTTTACTTTACTTTGATGGGCAGAAACTCATTTGATGAACATGACTCGCTTTTCTTACAACTTGATCAGGGACATGATTATTTTCTCCAATGAATCCTTGAACCACTCATCTTATATAGCTTGGTCTAGTTGAAGAACAAGTAAATCCAATGAAATAGGAATTACAACATCAATTTTGTACAAGAACCTGAAAGGAAAAGTCCTTTCGGATATTTTAGGAGTTTGTTAGCCCAGTGAGTGTCATACAACTTCTTGTCCTAGTTCATATGGTTCTCATCTAAAAGCTTGAAAATGATGGTGATGATATTTTTATTGTTTGAATCTACTTTTCCATTACCTTAGCGTTAATCATTTGAGGAATGCGGAAGTGAAATACTATATCTCTAGCAAAAGCTAAGAAATTCAGAAGAAGAAAAATTGGAGTCATTTTTTGTCACAATATTTTGTGGTGCCTTTAAATAGACCAAGTTATTTTCTTTGATAAAACTGCAAACCACTTTTGAAGTAGTATATCTCACAAGAATTGATTCAACCCACTTTGTAAGATAGTTTGTATTAGTTATGACGTGAAATGTCTTACACTAGAATGAGGATTTAGGTTACCAATGAAAAATAATTCCCACTATTAGAATGGTTCTTCAATCACTAATGGCCTAAGTGGCAATTCTATATGATTCGATCTTCAAATAAATCGATGACATGCCTCTCAATTAGGCACTCAATCTTTGGAATCTTTGAACAAATTTGTATTGTAATAATGAGCTTGAAGGATTTTCAAATTTGTAACTAGTGAGGAGAAGAGACCTTCACAAGCTTGATTGTGAAATCCTTCTAATAACCAATTATGTTGTTATTTATTTACACACCTTAGGAAAGTACCATCCCATTCCTTCTTGAGAAGTGTGTTGTCCCAAATTACATAGCTGACATATTTGATCTTGATAGATCTCTATTGATTCGCATTATGATGTTCTTGACATTTCATATAAGTCAATAAATAGGAAATTCTAGTTTAGCATTCATCAATAGAATTGATGAACACTACCATAGATAATTCTTTAGGTTCTTCCTTGTTAATATTTTATTTTTTAGATTTCAATTTTTCATCACCTTCTTATGCTATTAATTGAAATAAGCCTCTAAAACAGAAAAGAAATGTTGGTTTGATGTCCTATTCATACTCTTAGACTTATGTAATCCATCATCCTCATTTTAAACTGAGTTCTTATTGATGAAAAATGGTTTTAATGATTGTATTTGAGACCATCACCTAGTTTGAGAGTTAAAAATGGAAAATATGAATTATTTTATAGCCTTTACCACAATGTACCCATGCTTCTCAATTAGGAAGTATTTGAGTTTGTGGTCCTTTAGGTCAAAACTCCTAAAATCAATTTTAGATTCAATCCCTTCTTTATGTTTCTATAGTAGAATGCTCGACAATGTATGTTTAGAATATTAAATATATATCTTGAAACCTATTTTTAAATCTTGATATACAAATACTAGGCATTATAATAAAAATACTTGATTTATTCAAATGCTTTTCGACCTCCATCAATCCATTTAAAATCAACTTTTCCATGAATCTTGAGTAATGTTCCTAATGAGCTTTGAAAAATATGGTACAGATCTCTATAAGAAGTTTTTTTTCCAAAAAATGAGTATGTGTTGGGTTTGTTGTTGGGTAGGCAACTATTCAATAGTCTTCACCCTCTATATATCAATTTTGGTTCCTTATTTTGAGACTGCATGACTGAGAAGTTTTCCTTTGTATATTTTAAATATGATTTCTTAGGATTCAATAAAATTCCTTGAGTTCATCATCTTTTGAATACCATCCTCAAATGTTCATAATGATTTATTCCATTTCTGGAAAAGATATTGAGATCATCATGATAGACTACTATGATTTTATTTTTAATGTCACTAAAAGTAAGGTCAATTTCCATTTGAAATATGACACTCACATTGATGAGACCAAATGGAATTATCTTGTAAGTGAATGTGGCCCATGGAGTTATGAGTGTGGTGTTATGTTGGTATTCTAACATTACTTCAATTTGATTGTAATTGTAAACACCATCAAACATGGACATCATCTCAAAGTGGATCACTTCCTACAAGATCTAATCCATTACTAGTAATGGATAATTATCTTTGAGAAAGGCTTGTTTGATGACAAATCATAGTATATAATCTACATTGTAGTTTTATTTCACCAAGTAAGTCATGGTTAGTCCTATAAATTAAGACTATCAACTCTATGAATGATAATAGTAGTGGCATAAACCACCTTACTAGTTGACCATCTTTCAATAAGGTTTTCCTTAGGCATGCTCTAGATAACTATCAAAGCTTGATCAATCTGTCAGCCACCATAACATAAACAACTGAAATATACATTCCTCTCTCCAAGCACCATATACCCATCCCCATCAAACTATCACTGCCATGGCCATGTGGGAACTCCAATTGACCACTCTAAAAGATGGGTCAATGATTATTTGTTTTTATTGAATGTTTAATTATTCAAGAACTCAAATAGTAGATTATTAATAAATGAGACATGTATTGTAGTATGGTTTTTTCATAAACATCTATTTTATTATAACCTTCCTATTGAGGGAGGTCAAGGGGTCAATCCCCCTAAACCCCCCATTTCTATTTTATTAACAAAAAATTTATTAATAAGGATTTTTTTTTTAATATTATAAGAGAGTCAGTATATTTTTGTAAAGGGATATATAATATTGGTAAATGGGGATAAATATATTTTGTAAATATGGGATACATAATATTTTTATTTTGTAAGAGGGGTACAAAAGCATTTGTAAATCAGACTTATTTAGTAATTTTTTTATCACTAGTATTCATATAATCAATGGGGAACCCTACATTATAATATCATATGTTTCAACTCACCATATTGTCTCGACATTGGTTGATAAATTCAATGAGATTATATTAATTTGAATTGAGTAATAAAACAACTATCAAGCTGATACTCCACACAATAAGAAAAAATCTAAAGTCCCCATGTATGACAACTCTTGTGACCTCAAGGTCCTATCTATTTAGATCATGGACATGGATATTTTTTTGAGTACATTCACATTCTAGCACATTGTCACATTTTTGTTTACCAAATTGAAAATATTAGGTGTGGCCAAGGCCATGATCATATAATAATTCCCCATAGTTTTTCCTATCAAATATATTCACACTGATTAATAACTCCATCACCTTATCCTAAAATTTATCATTTTATGGTGATAAATTACCTCAAACAACTTGAAAGACCACAAGATCATGCTCAAATTTTAGATTTATAAAAACATGAGCTTCAAATTTCATCGTCTGCAGAAGATATCATGATTTTTTTATTTTGTTCTTTAACAAAGAAAGAAAAAACCCTATAGTTAAATGGGCATCAAATTTAAGGCCTATCATTTTTATGAACATATTCATGAATATGATACTCCACCCCTGCCATCAACTACCATTTTAGGTTATACCTCTTGGTGTTTAAAAAAACTTCAGTGGAAGTTTTATTCTTCCATATAACTCAATAGCTTAGAAATGTTTAATAATGAACATAGTTTAAAAAAACATAATTTAAGTTATGCTCAAGACACTGAATACTAACTTATAAATTGATAAAAGTGGAAGCATCCTAAGGTCTATTTATACTAAGTTGTTGGTTTTATTGTGCTATAAAATAACCTATTCAATGTACACATATTAATCCATAAAAATATACTAGATGCTTATATTTTGGATTCTAATATGTCCACTGACTAGTCCTTTTGTATCTCTATATACAACATGATGTTCAAATCCCTTAATTATCTCCTCTCTTAAATGATGTGGAGAGACACCATACAAAATCTAAAATAATTTAACCTTAGCAACCAAATTCAATATCTTATCTTTTTTTTTTACATTGCATAGGCACATTCATGTCATTTTGGGCCTTTATAAAGATTAATCCTACTTGTAACTTTTATTATTAAGGTAGGGGAAACTGAGGTAGAAGACAATTCTTTTGGGACCTCCACATTATCATAATTCTTTAGATAAGTGTTAACCAAATTTCAGGTCATTTAAATAACTTTCACTATCATAATTGGAAAATATATATTACAACTTTACCTTCTCAGTCTCAAAGTCATTTTAATAGATTCGATTTAGACTAAGTCACTCTCTAAAATCTTTAACCACTATGCAATTTTCAAACATTGTTTCGCTAGTTTTTTTGAAAAATATTTCAAGTTTTATAAACCTTTTTAATGTAATATTATGTTTCCCTCCATATTAGATTTTAGATTGTAAAAATAAACATGTCTAGTGTACCTATAATCTCCTCTTGAAATCTTAACCGATTGTAGCAATCCCATACCAT
This sequence comes from Torreya grandis, assembly GCA_037957365.1. Taxonomy (NCBI): domain Eukaryota; kingdom Viridiplantae; phylum Streptophyta; class Pinopsida; order Cupressales; family Taxaceae; genus Torreya; species Torreya grandis. The sequence continues at coordinate 1,146,728 of JARHVA010004319.1, read as the reverse complement.
CTGCTCGTTATAGTTCTGTACAATTTTTATTGACATTTGACTAATAATATAGTTTGTTACTCTCATTTTAAATACTAAGACCAAAAATATTTTAGTTAATACTATAAACAAACCCTCTAATCACCACATGTTATATTTATTCATTCTTATCCTTTAACTAGTCTTTCATCTACTCCTCAATATTAAAAAATATAAAACGATAAAACTAATATGCATCACATAATATTGGTTGGCTTTACTAGTGGAGGATAAATATTTGAAAGCCTATAGAACTTACTCCATTCCTTCCCTCATTTCACTTGAAAGTGAGACAATATTAAAGATGGTTATTGTGTTTGTTTCTTCTTCCTTTGCATTATTCAAATATCACATTCATCTCATTCTTGTTATTTTCATTAACATGGTCATCTCTATTTTAATAATTCCTTATACATTCATTCCCTACATGATTGGTCTTATAATTACAACACCTTCAATCATACCAGTGTTATATACTCTCATCATCAACAACATGGGGTTTCCTTGAATCTCAATGGTACGGATTTAGTCACCCTCATATCTCTTTTTATTCAAAACCTCTCTTTATTTACAACACTTATTCTCTAGAATAACAATGTCCATGGCCAAATTCCACCTCAGCTAGGAAAGTTATTTAGCTTACAATTTTTTTTATTTTCTTACAAAGATCTTGAAGACTAGCTCATTTATGCCTTCATGTTTATGGAAAGTAAGATAGTTGTCATACAAATAGAGGTGTTCAACTATATTTCAATACTTGATAATTTTGGAAATATATTGGTAGTTAAAAGTTGCACTAGACTATGTAGTTTCACTCAATGTTTTCCCAATTGATTCTAACTTGAATTGTTTCACAATGAGAAATGGATTATGCAAATTTTGAAATTAGGGAAATAGAAAGAAGATAAAGGAAAAATAAGTATGAAGTATCTAATGAATAATAATATATTACGTATATAAATTTATATGTAACAACTAAAAACATTAAGATTGTTTTTTTTTATTGATATAATTTTCTAATCTAGTTGCTTGAAATGCCAAACTATTTGACAGTAATTTGTTTTGTATCAAACATTTATGTATTATTATTATTATTATTATTATTATTATTATTATTATTATTATTATTATTATTATTATTATTATTATTATTATTATTTAAAAATATATAATTTATACTCTTCATATAATTCAATAATAATGTAGGTTTTTTAATATTTAAATTCTAATATACTCCTACAATATTAGCCATTAGGTGGGCCCACTATTTCCATTTGAATTATTAGCATAGAGTATAAGCCTTATGTGTTAAGGGTTGAACTCAAGGGAAGAGCTTAAATTATATATGATTTAGACATTTCACTTCTGAACTACATAAATATTAACTATGATCTCTTCCATGATTAGAAGGAATATTCCTAAATATTCCCTTTGAATTTCATTTATGTTTCATTCTAGTAAAAATTACATAAATATATAGATATCAAAAACTTTAAATATCAAATAGGAAAGAATAGGTTGAAAATGGATCCACTAGGGTTTCTCATGGTCAACTTGCCTTCCTTTGTGTGATTTATTTCCAACTTTACATACCACTTCTAAGAGAATTTATTTAGGTCATGTGAATTAATTATGATCTACGTTGCACCCTATGGGTGGGCTAGCCATATATAATATCTTCCCCACTCTCAAGTTTAACTATTATTGTAGGAGATGAGAGTAATAGCACCCAAAAGAGCTCATAAATGTTTCTTGAAGGTTTACAATGAGGTACTCCATATGCACTTGCTTCTTACCTATAGGTATATATTGTTCGTAAAATTATTGGAAATGCATGCAAATGGTATGAAAATATATCACTTATTACTTACTTTTTCGATCGAGTCCCCTTGAAGGAATCTCTCCATAATTGGTTTTGCTTCCACTAGGAGCCCACGAGCATCCATGTGGTTGGCATCAGAAACCTAACCAAAGGGTCTTTCCTATTTACCTTTAAGAAGATGTCTAAAGTCTAAGCCCTCCTTACCAAATCAATCTAATGGTTTTGAAGAAACATGCTCTTCATTTTATCCAACTAGACCTAAGATTTCAAGGCTACATACTGAGCCCCCCTTAGATTTTCCATCTAGGTTAAACTTTCTATCCTATCAATGCACCTTTGCACCTTTATGGATCAAATTATTATGCCCATTGGGTGCATTATTTTATAGGAGCAATCGAAGTGGTTCTCCTCCCTCCATAACAAATGGGTTTATGTTAAAGTGGAACTATCCAAAGACCTAAAGGAGTTAATTGATTTCTAAGTAGGTGATGCCTATTGCTCACCTAATGTTGTTTACTTTAAACTACCTAACACTTAATTTTGTTTTCAAATGTCTGAGCCTCGTATCAAATATTTCCCCCTTATAAGATGATCAAAGACTTAGTTGGCCCTTTTACAACTTGAGAAGCCCAAAGTGGTGGATAATGAGGATGGTTAGTCCATGGTTACTTCTAAAAAATTGCAACCATGGCTAAAATCCACCTCTCTAGTATCTTTTTCTCTAGTTAACAAGTTTACTCATTATAGACCCACCTTGCCTCCCCCTATTATTCTAGTGCCTCAGGCCTAGTAACACCTAGTTTATAATAACTCCCATGATTCCATGGTCCATGTTGTTGGGATATCCTTAAGTAGTTTCTCCTTCTCTTGGTAGTTAGGCAACCCACCTACTGGTGGTGGTGACTCTCCCAAAGATGATCATGGGGCTAAATGTCACTCGATTGTGTCGAGGGGAATTTATGACCTAGACCAACATAATAGTTTTGTAATATTAGTGTAATTTGAGGATGAGAAGGTGGAGTTCCACATGGATGGTATTCCCAAATCAATATTTTATCTTGGAATGTTTGAGGTCATACATAATACTCCCAAAAATATTATGTGCATGTTGCCTACTGATAGACAGGTTTTCAATATTTTGTTTATTTGTAAGAATTTAAAGTTTTAGTATTTATTATACAGACTTCTCTATGATGTATTTGGCATGATGCCACCCAATTTTCCACTATACATGAAGAAGGACATGGTGGTGCCAGCACTATAGTTTTGCCTAAGTTTACCCCCTCCATTATTTCCATGGAGAAGGAACTATCACACCAGGGTGTTTAGTTGATTTTGGATATTAATGGCTATTCATTATGATTTGTTAACATTTACACCTGTAATGATGGTCATGATAGATCTATGCATTGTCAATCCTTAGATAACAACTCCCCCTACCATATGCCTAATGTGTAGGTATTTTTATATGATTGAGCATTCCAAGGACAAATTTGGTGCCTTGTCTATGAGGTGGTGCATCTAAGATCATAAATCATAGTATTACTTTTAAAATAAATAAGGACTTGTCAACTGTAATAATTTATAAAATGGATGGAATTCATTCCACTACAATCCACAAAGGGAGAACATATATGTCATTTTCCCATGACCAACATTATATCTCACTTTGGCCTCCTAACAGCCATCATCATAAACAATGTAACATCTTTCAAGAATAAAATAATGAATAACCTTTTTGTTGAATATAAAATCTGGCACACATTCTCTACTTTGTACTACCCATAGGGGAATGGTCAAGTATAAGCAACAAAGAAGACAAAAAATAATATCCTTAATAAAATAGTTACTAAATTTAGAGATGATTGGCATAATCAACTCATCTATGCACTATGGGCTTACTAAACCAATATTCACACACTAATAGGAGATACTCCTTATTCACTAGCATATGACACACAAGTAATTACCCCAATGGAGATAGAAATGCCATCCTTATAGGTCCCCTTAAAATAACTCATCATAGATGATCAATACAGATAGATATGTCTCAATGAATTAGAATAGTTGGATCACACGTGCATTAAAATTGCAGAACATCTCAGGTCATATGAAAAATCAATCTAGTGTACCTATAATAACCATGTCCATAATAGGAAATTTAAAGTCAATGATTTGGTTTTAAAATAAAATCTGAGAAACATCAATGGAAAAAAAATAAAGTAAAATTCAAACCAAATTGGCTTGGCCTATACATAATCACAGAAAATATTAGACCAAAAGTATACCATCTAGCTTCACTTGGTGGTAAGGTAATCAAAAACCCATTAAACATAATGCATCTAAGGATATTTTACACATAAAATCAAAAACATTTTTAATATTTCTTGTACATACCTTATATCCATAAAATAAAAAAATAATATAACATGTCAAAAAAAACATTCAAATATTTACTTTGAAAACACAAAATTATAAATTGTATGCATTTCCATGTTTACACTTATTATATTTTCCAGAAACTAGATATAGTAGCTATCATAGTATAGTCAGTCTTATCATACATACATGCTTCACTTATTTTTATCGATTGTTTTTAGATTAATACAGGACTCAGGTCCACTATATTGATATATATTTTCTATTATCTGCCCACTAGGAGCACATACATTGATACATGGGTTCTTCAATCGACACATTAACCTATTTGAGGGCATCTTATACACAATTTAAATTACTCGGTTTTATCTTTCTAAGCTTTACATCATAAATTTAGCATTGTTATATCTTGGTATTGATAATGTTGCACTTACTCAAATTGTTTTTGTTAGCTATTACTACATTAGACTCAGTATATATACATCCTAGCTCATACATACATATGTATTATATGTTCATGCATAATTTAATTTATAACTTCACTAGTTTAGACTTAATTGTATCTCTATGATTCTTATATTCAATTTCATTTGAATATGTCATTGCTCTTGGATCTATGCCACTTCTTTTCATAGTATGTATGCTTTAGACATGTGCCCATGTCCTTATGTGTGCCTTCCTAATTATGTATCCAGGCATTTATACATGTTATTATATGTAGCTCTAAGACAACTTGCTTATCACTTGTGTATGTGGATATTTGACCATGTCCTTGTATGTCTTACTTTTTTATGATTTAATGACAAGCACCCATGTCCCTTATATTGTGGTCCTTTGGCCTGCTTTTCATGACTTATGTGTTTTTTATGTATGCTTTATTATATGCATCATGTCCATGAAATTTCTCACTTGATTGTTATACTCTCTAATTTTAGACGTCGTGAGGGACCTTATATATCTCCCCCTTCCTACTTAGGTTCTATGATGGACATCATGCCCCATCCCCCTAGCTAGCTACTTAGTTATTAATCAGATTTGTTGTTACATACATTGTTATATCTATATTGACACCCTTTTGAATGCTATATATGACATAAATCACACATTACATACTTATGATCAAATTATCTTACATTCTAATGTTCTATATGTACATTGTATTGGATTATTACATAGATATCATATATGATCCAGATAATGTAAATTTTTCATAGATTTTTCTTTTGAGGACAATGCTTACATATGTTTAATAATAACTCTCAAAAAAGGGGTCATTCATAGGGGTTTGTCACAGAGATCAATCTCATATAATGTATTCACAATACATTTTCAGCACACATGCTCAGATTATAAAAATTAGACTCAGGTAAACATAGTGACATAGAGATTAGTACAGTTGCACAAAAATCAAAGCAAAAGGACATTAAATCCAAAATTGGACTCTAGAGCCACACTACTATCTAGGATATGGTGCTACTTTATAATAGACTCAATTTTTTAAAAACCTAAACTGGATAGAAAAGTACATGTAAAACATAGGTTTGCATAAGTTTAGTTACAAATTTATCAGTTTTGCCTAGTTTAGCTCATATTCAAACCAATTTAGGTCAGATTCATACAAGTTTACTTAGATTGGGGGCATCATGCATTGTATTACCATTCCTAAGTTTAGTACAAATACTTAGATATAGATTATTACAACTCATTATAGAATCCATATGCTCAGATATCATATTTGGGGGCATGTGCATGGCACATTGTTTCTATATGCTCACTTACACACCAATTGATCATTTGGAATGAAAAATTACATGTCATTCTTGACATTGTGCATATCTAACATCATATTATATTTTACACACTAGTTTATTGTCTTACTCTATCTATAGTGTTTTCCATTCCCAAGTGGCCTAGAGTTGCCTAATATATTCGAGTGGCTACAAAGGTAACATACCTAGTTAGACATTTCTAGTTACATCACGCAGTTTCAATTTTAGATACATCTACTATATATGGGTAGACAATGATGGAGTCATATTATAATTAATTTCTTGAGACACCTACATGAGAGGTTTACACATACCATCACTTCCATCCAATCTATTTAAAGGTCATGATCCACCAAGAAAGGGTGGGAAATGATGGATTCAAAACTAGATTGAGTTCTTGAGCCACCCACACATGAGGATTGAGCAAGCCATCAACTTAGTCAAAGTTATTCATATTTTATTCACTATATACATGAACAAACACATGTTATCACTAGGTTTAGACATTTTTTCATGTACCTAGTGAGGTGTATTCATTCTTTTCCTCTTTCTTATCCCTTTCCTCAATTTTACATATTTACTTAGTTTTGTATTTGTTTTTGATATCTCTAAGTAATGATTGATATATGCATGTTTCACTTATTGAGAATGCATTGGAGCATGATTCAAATACTCATACCCATCTTCATGGGCTTCACCTCTTAAGTAAGTCCAGGTACACTTATTTTTCCTTTATCCTAGTCATTTCACTTTGTTACGTTTCTAGATTAAAGAGGGGGAAATGTAATCACCTAAAGGTGGTATCCAAGTGCTAAGAGTGATATTTGAGATTAATTATCCCTAACTTATTCCTAGACATATCCTAGATCTTATTTCACATTTATCTAGCCTTTGTGTGGGCCACATGCATCCCTAGTCATCCCTAAAGTAGTCCCAGATAATTATTATTACATCCTGGCCCTTTGTGCCTAGTGTTATTCCACTTAGACACTAACACCATAATAAGTACAGTAGCACCACATGGTTCTAGTTTCCTAATAATGGATCTAATGTCTTTTCACTCCTTTTCTTCTCAAATTAATATCTTTTCAAATCTAAAACCTCCTAGGGTTGACCTAGACCTATTTTAGCACACGTAAAAACATCACAATGGTATAAATACATGAATTTTATACCTCTAACCATTGGATGGAAATAATATGTAAAATACACATGTAAACCTAGAACAAGTTAAGCACAATTAATGTTATTAATACCTATTCTACCCTACTTCTACATACTACCATCTATAATAGTCCTAAGCTCATATTAACAAGATTTCTAGTCTCAAACACATTCAAAGCACTCAAGTCAACTATCATACTAGATTCACTTGCACTATCACCAAAACTTAGGTTGGGTGAATTACATTATCCTTGATCCCTCTTCAAAGTATTGGTATATAGGAAATCTCATCACAATGGGGTATTGGGGATGTCTAGCCTACCCCACTAACAAGCACACTTTTTAGCTTGTATCAATTGGATGACCTAACAACATGAAAGATTAGGGTTTACTCATAAATTTATTCAAAATAGGAAATACACAGGGTTTCAAAAGTCATGCACACAATAATAGCCCTCAAAGATCCAAACACAGGTGCACTTAAAAGCTCAAGACAGTCCTACATAAAGGACACCACTGTCAAAATAGGGACACTATCACCATATATATAATAATGGAACTATTTTACAATTAGGGAGATAATATAAAGGAGTGGTTATAACACTGGGATCTTATTTTTAACACTTAGATTAGCCTCTAGCTCAGTTTTCAACCTCCAGATCATCTATCTCAATTATTTTCTATTTAAGTTATTACTTTCATCATTTAATACTATTTTTAGAAAGGTCAAAGTTAGTCAATTTTGTAACAAATTAGTGGTTGTATTTATTACATATTATTACCTTGATTTATCATACTCATCTCTTTGAAAAACATAGGATTTACATTTACTAAGTCTTAAAAGGTTAAAACATCAACCCTCTCATCCAATGGAACTCATTTAATACCACATCTTTGCTTATGTAGTATAACTATCATGTTAGGGATCTCTGTATGCTAAAAATTCTTGACCATTATATGTTGTTAAAATAAAATATTTAATATTTCTCCAACATTAATGGTCAGTCTATCACTATACATTTTGAATTACTTCTCTCTAATCATTCTCCTATATTCTATAGAGTGAAATGGATCATAGGTAAGTACAAGATGCCACATAATCAATTCATCCTCAATATTTCTCTCTTAGGACATGATCATACCATATGTCTGATTTCCCAAATATGAAACTTGGCCCCCTACCTTCTTTATGGTTCTAGATAAATTGAGTGGTAGAATGAGGTCATTCTACATACCACCACCTTCTTCTGTCACTACAAGAAGAAAGTTGTGCATGTTAAGAAGCATTGTGAGGATGATAAGCTCAAGTAATTATGAAGGGTTTACTCTCTTATTGAGATAAATTCTTTTGATAATCATATACACATCTTATTGCCTTAATCAAACACCACATTAAGGTGGTAGATAGCCATGCTACTATAGGGGCACACATGTCTGATCAATTACACTAGTTAAAGGTTGGAGACCAAGATTTTAAATACTCTTTCAATTCCCTCAAGTCTAAGCAGGCTTGTGACCAGAATAAGTCCATTAATTTGGCCCAAGCCAGGATCACCTCCATCCCATAAATCTCCTCAGCCTTCATGTATCACTAAGAACTAGTGTTCCATGCCCATAAGGTAACATAAGAAATATATTAGACTTTGCAAGAATACATCAATATGGTTCCTCATAAAGTTAAATCAGTTGACCAATGGATTTGTGACTCACCTTTGACCCTCTAATAAATCATAGAGGCTCTCTAATGCATGAGTAATGATAAATCCTCTATCCTCGATGACTTCCTACGTGAATTGTATACATCTACATGGGAGTTTGTTGGGTTGGACTTGATTTAGGTCTATAAAGAAGCCTTAAAACCCCATTTTTTGGGAGATTTAATTGATCAAGTTAATATTAAGTTTATACCCAAAATGGGTGACCCAAAGATCATTACCTGTTGGTAACCCATCACCTTGTTGAGTTTCTCATAAAAAGTCCTTACCAAAGCTCTTGCCAATCAATTCTATTTTATTCTTCATGCAATTTTCAAACCTTATCAAACTAGTTTCATATTATGAAGTTATATTCTTTATAATCTTATTTTTTTTTGGGAGGGCATGGATTGGACTAGGGTCTCTTATCAGTGAACCATTTTTTATCAAAATTGACTTTGTAAAATCCTATTACACATTTAAATGTCATTTTAACCTATCTCTGTTAAAGGATCTTAGTTTTGGACAATACTTTGTTTTGCTAGTTCAAACTTTAATTCATATGTCTTGGCCTGCCTCACCATTAATATATTCATGTATAAGAGCATTTGCATACAATGATCCATTACAAAAGTTTTCTCTCTTATTCTAACGTTTTATGTTCTCTCTATAAAATCTTTAGGATATCTTCTTGCTTTTATATCTAAGCGGCATCTCATTCAAGGCATTTTTATACATAACTAATCTTCCCAGATCATTAATGGGAAATTTTTAGATGACACCTTCCTTATGCTCAAATAACAAGAATGAACTTTCCTAGAAGATATGAAGTGTCTTGATATTTTTTTTTTGGCCTCTGGTTCTAGTTTTCAATGGAATAAGATGCAATATTTGTTAGGTTGTGGAGCTAAAAGCTTCATTGATGCAGACATGGAGGAGGTTGCTGAGAGGTTGCTGAGTTGCAAAGCAACCGATGTCAGTCTGATCAACTGACGTCGGTCATATCTAGTGAGCAGAGAAACCAACATCGGTCAGGATCGGCCGACGTTGGTCACCTCCAAGCAGACAAGGACCGACATCCGTTGCTTGTGTGGTTCCAGAACTGTTAGTTCATGAATAGTTTGTTAATGAACCAGTTGCTTACATGTTAAGGGCTAATTTTAGTCTTGAGCTACGGATCTAATTATTGTTTGCATGGGATCTAAATAATAAACTCATGGGCTGTATTGTAAAGTGTGCTAGTTAGATTTGATCTTGGTTAGCTCCTTCAGTGTGAAGAGAGCAAGGGTAGCTCCTCCTAGTTCCACAGGAGTGCAATAGAGGAAGGCAAGGTAGATCCTTCCAATTGTAAGATCATTTGAATTGCAGGTTGTTGCAAGTTCATGGGAGATCTACATGGTAAGTAAGATCATTGATTTGCAGGTGTTTGTGTGTGAATGGTCTAGGTTTGTAGGTGTTACAAAACCAAGTTGATCTGCAGGTGGCAGCAAAATCAGGGAGATGTGCAACACAATAGGTAGCAAGATCAAGAGAGATCTACTTGGAGTATGGTGTGTACTCGGTCGTGGAGTACATGTGTACTGGCAGTAGTGATACTGACTGGTTGGAGGTGAACACCAACTCTGTGTTTGAGTTGTGTGTTGGGACCATAATTGAGAGAGTGAGCTCTTGAAGAGATTTACTGTTTATGGTCTAGAGGTGTGGGAGCCCTAGAGGTGTGTAAGGAAGAAGACTGTGGCATCTTCTTTGTTGTATTTCCTTCTGGAAGAGTATTAATATAATTGGATATTGTCTCTCATATTTTGTGTTATTTTTGAATTCTAGTTACTTGTGCATTCTAGTTAAATTTTGCATTTAGTTGCTTATACAAAGGTAATCAGTTGTGCTCCTAGATCCTGACAAAGTGGTATCAGAGCATTTATGTTCTTGATTCCTGAACAAGTGGTATCAGAGCTAAGGTTACAGCGAGCAGGTTTGTGTTTGATTATAGGTCACTCTCAGGGGTTTCTGATTGAGTGGGAGTATAGCAATGGCAAAAGAAAGTAAGCTAAGAATGGAGGAATTGAAAATCAAGAATGGTCAATTACGGTGTTATGGAAAGAAAGAGTAGGTAAAGAAAGATTGTTGGTTGGTAAAAGATTAGCATGAAGAAATTGAAGAAGCAGATGTTGCAGGTGTTGTTGCACAGGATGCTCTGGGATGTTCCTTGGATAAAGTAGAATCTTGTTTTATAGATTTTGTTGCCTCTTTCCATGCAGCCCAAAATAGAGTATTTTTCCATGTTAAGGTCCTTGAAGACTTTGGAAAGATTTATTTAGGGGCTGGTGTGCCTTGTCAAAGTTTTGGCAAAGGGGAAGTATGACTGAAATTGTAGACGGCCAACACATGGGTGTTGAAGGATGTCATGCAGGTTTCGATTCTAAAGATGAGGCTAATTTCTTCAGGAAAGTTGGGTGATGAGAGATGCACAAAAACTCTCACAGCGGATGCACTTGAATTAGCTGGTGGTAAGAAAGTAGGTACTCTTTATCTACTTGCTTATATTAATGATTCTTCTTCTATTACAAAGATGTGGCTTTGTAGGCTTGGTCACATGAGCAAGAAGGAGATGCATGTTCTTAAGCGAAAGATAGATGTGTTTGACAGACTTAAGAACTAGAAAGCCTTGGTGTTCATGGAGGAGATGATGGACAAAAATTAGTGGAGAAGGCTGAGTAACTCTGAGTAGAGCAGTTTGGACAGGGTTTTGATCCAAAGAGAGCTTATGGGTAAAAAGTCATCACTCACAAGAGAACATAGGTACCGACGTCATTCAAGAGGAACCAACGTCGAACAGACAGGTGCCGATGTCGATCATGTGCAGACAAGAGCCAGTGGTGTCGGGTAGGGTAAGATCGACGTCGGTCAGGGAATCAACGTCGATGACAGGTAGACACTGACATCGGTCAAGAAACCAGCGTCGATAGTCAGGACAGTCACAATTAACCAACATCGATCGGATGCAGACTATGTGGTGATCAAGGTCGGTCACTGGAATGGATTTTGGGTGGATAACAAGCTATCAAGGAGTCTCAAATGCCCATATGGGGGACTGAAAGGGTAAGTAAGCCTCAAATTTGTTATTCCTCTTCTTTATACTCATTGCTCACTACAAAGCAGGAAGGATCTAAGAAATAGTGGGAGCATGGCATGATGGAGGAATTTGATTCCTTGGATGCAGAATCAAACGAGAGATTTGGTAGGGTTGCCAGTCGATATGAAAGCACTAAAAGATGAATGGATTCCTTAGTTAAAGAATAGAGAGGATGGACACGTGAGATAGAAGGCCAGGTCATATGGTCTTGAGGAAGCTCCAAGATAGTGGTACAGGTTTGACAGGTGGATGACAAAGCATGGCTTTAGTCAATGTCAGTGTAACTACTATGGTTTCTTTACCAGGTGGATGATGGTTGCGACATCATCCTGTTACTGTATGTTGTGTGTTTGCTTGTATGCAGGGTTACACATACAGGGTTTTTTTGAGCTAAAGGTAAAGTTAGTTCAGAGGTGTGTCATGAAGAATTTGGAGGAGCGAAATTCTTTGGCATAAGTGTATTCTAGAGACATGGAAGATCACAGGTTGATTTTGTCTCCAGATGATTGTGTGAAACTGGTTAGCATGCCAATGGGTTAGACAGTTCTATGAACAATGTCCTAATTCACATGATGAGGTTAAGTACATGCATACTGGACTTGAGGTTGCCCACGTAGTGTGAGCTGTCAGTAAGTTTGGAGCCAATCTGGGAAAGAAGCACTGGAGGGCAGTTCAACAAATTCTTAGGTATCTGAGGGGGACCAGCAATAGGTAGACATGCTATGCAGGGTCAAGTTCTTTTCTACATGGGTTTGTAGATGCAGATGTGGTAGGTTACTTAGATGACAGGATGTACACCACAGGATTTGTGGTGGTTGGTCTTCAGGATTGATCTTGAAGAGGGATACAAGCTAGGAAACAAATTAGATGATGTACAAGTATAGGTGCAGCTATTTATCTCCAAGTGGGAGATTGTTAGGTTGTGGAGCTAAAAGCTTCACTGATGCAGACATGGAGGAGGTTATTGACGTCAGTCTGATCAACTAACATCGGTCATATCCAGTGAGCAGAGCAACCGACATCGGTCAGGATCGGCCGATGTCGGTCACCTGTGTGGTTCCAAAACTTTTAGTTCACAAATAGTTTGTTAACGAACTGGTTGTTTACATGTTAAGGGCTAATTTTAGTCTTGAGTTGCGGATCTAATTATTGTAATTGGATGTCTAATTATTGTTTGCATGGGATCTATATAATAGACTCATGGGCTATATTGTAAAGTGTGCTAGTTAGAGCTGAGCTTGGTTAGCTCCTTCAGTGTGAAGAGAGCAAGGGTAGCTCCTCCTAGTTCCACAAGAGTGCAATAGAGGAAGGCAAGGTAGATCCTTCCAATTGTAAGATCATTTGAATTGCAGGTTGTTGCAAGTTCATGGGAGATCTACATGGTAAGTAAGATCATTGATTTGCAGGTGTTTGTGTGTGTGTGGTCTAGGTTTACAGGTGTTGCAAAACCAAGTTGATCTGTAGGTGGTAGCAAGATCAAGGAGATCAACAACACAACAGGTAGCAAGATCAGGAGAGATCTACTTGGAGTACGGTGTGTACTCAGTCGTGGAGTACTTGTGTACTGGTAGTAGTGATACTGACTGGTTGGAGGTGAACACCAACTCTATGTTTGAGTTGTGTGTTGGGACCGTAATTGAGAGAGTGAGCTCTTGAAGAGATTTACTGTTTATGCCCTAGAGGTGTGGGAGCCCTAGAGGTGTGTAAGGAAGAAGACTATGGCATATTCTTTGTTGTATTTCCTTCTGGAAGAGTATTAATACAATTGGGTATTGTCTCTCATATTCTGTGTTATTTTTGAATTCTCGTTACTTGTGTATTCTAGTTAAATTCCACATTTAGTTGCTTATACAAAGGTAATCGATTGTGCTCCTAGATTCTGACAAAGTGGTATCAGAGCATTTATGTTCTTGATTCTTGAACAATATTTTAGATAAAGTATGATGACTATGCCTACATGGATTCTCTAATTTAATTGGAAATGGATTGTGCATGGATAAAAATTCAAATTTCTTGGCATCCCTTTTTGTTTTGATAGTTCTTCAATAGAGTTGTGATAGTATGTCATCATTACAATGGACAATAAGGTTTAATACTAGATTACCAAGCCATTATCCTTAGCAAGGAAAATTCAAAATTTTACCAATATTTTGGCTACCACCCATGTTTATTGTTCCTCTTGTTGTCCTCCCTCCAAATCTTCTTATGACACTTAGCTAAAATTCTTAGGGATTTTCCTTTTTATAATTCCAAACAAACCAAGGATTTCCATCATGTTGTTCGGTGTATTTATTTCCTTCCTATGAATAAAGGAGGAATGGGAATTATTGACCTTTACTGTCAATGTGCATCCTTATGTGCCAAATGGCTAGTTCATGCAATTGAAGGTAATGAGGTGTAGAAAACCCTGCTAAGGCATTATATTTCTTATAGGTTACCATATGGTAAACCTAGTTGGACTAATATATATTTCCACTCCCTTCTCATCACTATGGCTCTTGTCAAAATTGAAGGCTCTTTTGTTTCCAAAAGTATATAAAGCCTTTCAAGATGTCAATCTACACACAAAATGTATTGGGGATGTTTTTTGTATAAGTTTATCTTTCAATGATCATAGCATCTAGTGGTCTCCTATTTTGATAGGCACTAATGTTTTATTGGTTGAATTTCTAAGAACCAAAGCCCTTAGACTCTTTCATAAAGGTATCCATGCCATTTAAAATTTGGTTGATGCTAGGGACTGGTGGCCAAATTTGAAAATTAAACTTCAATTGAACAAAATTGACTTACATTTCATTCTTCTCATTCAAGAGCTTCTTCTTGATAGTATGCTTCACATATTGGGATTTCAACTACCTTGGGCATGGTGGAAAGACTGGCGATGGAATTGTGACACACAATTTAAAATAAAAAATCTATAAGCCTTCAATATAATGTCATGATCCCTTTCTCCCCTAATCTCTATAATCAAAATAGGCATAGATTCTTAACTCCTCCCCAAAACATGGATTACTATACCTGATATAATTTTTGAATTCTAAGATGAAACTAAAGTTATCCCACTTCCTATGGTGCCTTGTCTATCAAGGTCTCCTACTCGAGAAGCAATTCTCTTAAATGAACATTGCTCCACCCAACTTTCATTCCTGTTAATGCCCTGAGTCTTTAAAACACCTCTTCTCATTATTCCCATGAGCCCAATATACATGGAAGTGGATCCATAGTTTCCAACCTTGTCACCCTAATCCTTTCTCTTGGAGGCTTACTCTTTTAGGGACTCAGCCAACTAGCCAAATTCCATTACTTTTTTATGGAATTATTTCAGAACCATCATTATTTTTTCAATTATGAAAGGCCAAAAATAATGTTATATTCAAGATCATTGATTAATCTTGTGACTTTTATATTAATAAGAATGTTTTTTTAATATCCAGCCTACATGTAGATTCAAACCC
The DNA here is from genome assembly GCA_037957365.1 of Torreya grandis. Lineage (NCBI taxonomy): Eukaryota > Viridiplantae > Streptophyta > Pinopsida > Cupressales > Taxaceae > Torreya > Torreya grandis. Next base: position 1,131,294 of record JARHVA010004319.1, on the reverse strand, counting down.
AAATGAAAAAGGTTATAATGGAATTCTGTCACCTCTAGGAACTATTGGATTACTAGGGGAGTGCCCCCTACATTTTGAGTTGTGTGCCACCCTAAGGGCCACCATCGCTACCTCCTAAGAAGTGCATAAGTTGATTGCACATATGTGGCCACTTCTCCCCTCACTTTCTTATGGGGGTGGGGTTTACCATTATCATATGATAAATATAGCATAGTTCCATCTCACATATACTCTCCTACTAGAACTATTATTCAGACACAACTTATTTTTGGCTAGACTATGTATTTATCTATGAACTCCTCAGATGGTTGTGTGGAATCAGATCTTCCTACTACAGAGCCTTTCACTTGGGTGACTTTTCCACCCAAGGAAGATCATGCACCTCCTCCCTCAGGTGTTGTAGTTTGTTCTTAAATTATGTGTTGTTGTTTATTTTTTAGTGTCATGTTTTATCTGACCTTTTTTTCCATAACTTTCACCTATGTTTTGAGTCGAGACATTTCCTTCATCATGGAGTTTGAGTAGTGCATACCAACTGACTACATTGTTATGTAACCTTCATGTATTATTGTCATTTTTTGTATACTATATGATATTTTGAAACATTCTAATAGTAAATATCAAATAAATATTATGATTAAATATTATATCTAGGCACTTAGTGGGCTACAATGTGAATGTTACTATTGCAATGTCCATTTTTGTTGTAGCTATCTATAAGACTTTTGTTTATGCAAGTAAAATTCTAGATGTGTACATATTTATTTTTCTAACTATGATGTGAAATAGTTTATTAATATCAATCTTAGCTAGGGACAAATGAAGTACAATTATTAATATAAGGGGACATTAATTATATAGTGGGAAGAAATTGTTATATTTATGTAATAGCATTTGCCAAATCTAATTGTGAAAGTTTAAATTTTTTTAAATTACAAGAAAATATTTTAAATTCATTCAACGTTGTGATTAAATTCTTACGTATTTAATCATGAAATTCAAAAATTAATTTTATAAAAAATGCTCAAATTCATATAAAAATTTGTTTGTTCATTGAAATTCATGATTTTTAGGTTTAGTGTCTTGTGTGTGTTCTCCATTCACCTATGAGTGTTCAATGTTCATTTATTTCATGTTAGTATGTTCACCACCATTCATTTGTTTCATGTTTAGTTATTTGTTCATCATTATTCAAATATATTGAATGAACTTTCCATATATAATTTTTAAGTCTTACATGGCATTAGCATCATCAAATTTATCCAAAATTTCCTTCAAATTCTTTTATTTCCAACTATGACTCTTAAATAAGGTAGATTTTTTAAAAGAAGGGGCCATTGATTTTAATACTATTATTGACATTGAAAATGAACTGACCTAACAAAAAGAGATTAATGTATTGAAAGTGGACCCTACCACTTAAACATTTGAACATGACATCTCAATTTTTTTATTAAATAATCTAAATTTTTTGACACAATAACTAAGGTCATTTATTAAATAATATAAAAATAAATTAAAAATTACCATCGATAATTATTATAATGAGTAGGTGATGAAAAGACAGACTCGAATGGCCACATTCCTATTGAGATGAATTTATGCTGCCTATTTATATGCATTGGATTTCCATTTCAAAATGTGTACACATTTATGATATTCATTGACATTATTTTATTTATTATTAATGGTCAACATTGAAAGCATAATCTGATAATGGGTGGACAACAACTACACTTTTACAATCTAAAGTTGTATACTTATCTTTTGATTTTGACCATAATCCATTCACACTATAGAAAAATGATGATTTTTAAGGAAGATCCAAAGCTTAAAAATGATTTTCCAAATTGATTTTGTTAAAATACATGGTAATAATGAATTATTAACATGTATGACAACCTTTAAAACAAATATGATGATACATTTTATGGGCACAAAAGTGATCATTTATAGTCAGTAATATTCCATGAACACAATGGAAAAATGATGATATTAAAGGAAAGGAAAAAATATTGTGAGCACTACATATTCCATGAAATTTGTATTCTTCCATATTATATGTTTGCTTGGAAATGTTAAATAATTAACATAGTTTTAAAAGGAAGAATTTAAATTAGGTTCAACACACTGGATATTAAAAAATTAATATGAAATGGAAGCATTCTAAGGTCTATCTTGAATAATTTATTAGTTTATTCATGCCAAAAAATGACCTAATCAATGTAAACATAGCAATCAATATACAAAAATTAGATTTACATATTTTGGATTCTAATATGTTCACTCCCTAGTCCTTTTGTAGCTCTATATGAAACATGATGTTTGAATCCCTTAATTATATCCTCTCTAAAATAATGTGGAGAGACACCATACAAGACCTAAACTAATTTAAACTTAAAAACTAAATTTGGTAAGTTATCCTTCATTTTGTTTACATTGCATAAGCATACCCATGTCATTTTGGGCATTTAGAAAGAGAAATATTAATTATAAATTTTATGATTAAGGTAGGGGAAGCTAAGATAAAAGACAATTATTTTGGGAACTCAGCATTATCATAATTCCTTAGATAAGTATTGCTAACCAAATTCTAGCTCATTTAAATAAATTGCACTATCATAATTATAAAATTTATAGCTCATTTACATTCTCAATCTCAAAGTCACTTTTCTAGATTCTATTTAGACTAAATAACTCTCTAAAATCCTTAACCACTACATAATTTTAAAACATTATTTTGCTAGTAATTTGACAAACCTTTCAAGTTCTATCCACCTTTTTAATGTAAGATTATGTTACCCACCATATTAGATTTTACATTGTAAAAATTGAGATGTCTAATGTACCTATAAGCTCCTATTGAAACTCTTATTTGGTGTAGGAGTCACCATGTTATCCACTCATGAAAGTTCTATACATTTTCTATTAAAATTTGACTAATAATCTAGTTAGGTTCTCTCATTTTAAATACTAAGAACAAAAATATTTTAGTAAACACTATGAAAAAACTCTCTAATCACCAAATGTTGTCTTTATTCATTCTTATCTTTTAACCTTTTCTTTCATCTACTACTCGATATAAAAAATTTAAAACTAATATACACCACACATAATAGTGGCTAGTTTTACTAGTGAAGGATAAAAAAATTGAGTGTCCAGAGATCGTAGTCCATTCCTTTTCTTATTTCACTTGAAATCAAGCCAAGATTAAATATTGAAGATGGTTCTTGTGTTTTTTTAATTCCTCCTTTGGATTATTAAAATCTCACATACTTCTCTTACCTATTATTTCAATTAACATGGTCTTCTCTCTTGCAAGGATTCCCTCTCTATTCATTCTCTACATGATTGGTCTTGTAATCACAACACCTATAATTGGACTAGTGTTACCTGCTCTCATCATCAATAACATGGGGTTTCCTTGAATCTCAATGGTATGGATTTAGTCAGCGCCACATCTCCTTTTATTGGAAACCTCTCTTTCTTTAAAACACTTGCTTTATGTAATAGCAATGCCCATGGCCAAATTTCACCTCATCTAGGAAGGTAATTTAGCTTACAAATTCTTTGATTTTATTACAAGGATCTTGAAGACTAGCTCATTTATGCCTTCATGTTTATGGAGAGTAAGATAGCTACCATACGAAGAGAGGTGTTCAACTATGTTTCAATGCTTGATAATTATGGAAATATATTGCGAGTTAAGAGTTGCACTAGACTATGTAGTTCCACTAAATGGTTCCCCAATTGATTATATCTTGAATTCTTTGTTGATGAGAAATCAATTATAGAGATTTTGAAAATATGGAAATGGAAAGAAGATAGAGGAAAAAAAAGCATGAAGTACATAATGAATGGTCCAACGATATAGTGAATATATAAATTTATATGTAGCAACTAAAAACATCAAGATTGATTTTCTATTATTATAATTTGCTAAACTACTTATTTAAAATATGAAAGTATTTGAGATTAATTTGATTTTCTATCAAGCCTTTATATATAACATATCTACTTATTATTATTATTATTATTATTATTATTATTATTATTATTATTATTATTCCTTAGAAAAATATAATAATTTAGACTCTTCGTATAATGCAATAATAATGTAGTTTTTTTTTAATATTTCAAGTTTAATCTACTCCTACATTATTAGCCATCAGGTGGGTCCACTACTTCCATTTAAATCAATAGTGTGGGATGTAGCTTTATATGTTAAAGGTTGAATTTATGTGAAGATCTTGAAAACTTCATATTATGTAAAAATAAATTAACTAAGTCGAGCCCAGTTATATATGATGTAGAACTTTCACATTTGAAATACAAATAATCTTAACCACCATATCTTTTATGATTCAAAGGAATATATATATATGAATAATTCCTTTGAATTCAATTTATGTTTCATTTCTAATTCAAAATCCATTAATTCTAAAGGATTGTTTATATGTATTTATAAACTGTATTGTTTAGATAGTTCACTAAAATTATATATACATCCTTTTCCTTGGTGCGCATGGATACCATTTGAAAGCGAAAATAAATAAACAACTTTGGTTTGTAAAAGTCTGGGGGTTGTCAAAAGGTTGAGAAGTCACATGGAAACGTTTCACTGGGTGGGCCAACTTTCAATGTCAATACTTGTATTAGAATTAACGGTCTCTTTTTTTAATAATTGTATTTCATTTAAGAGTCATAGTTTGGAAAAAACAAGAAATTATTGGAAAATTTGAAAAAAATTGTTGAATGTGTAAGACTTAAAAAATATATATATATGAAAAGTAAGTCAATTCAAGAGTTAAGATTCTCAATTATTTTTAATCTTAATATTTATTTGCAGTTTAGAATTTGTGATATCTATGTATTTATAAATTGTATTGTTTAGATAGTTCACTAAAATTTTATATATATTTTCAAGGAAGATCCAAAGCATAAAAGTGAGCTACAGATGATGGTGATGATGATATTATATTATATTATTTATATACTATGATGATGCGTTTTTATATCTCCCACTCTGCAAGATGAAGATGAAGATGGAGATGGTCTGTGTGTTAGTCTTGCTGTTTCTTTCTGCAATTGCACTGCCTGCTCACATCTCGCATTCTTCTTATTATTCTGACCAACATGCTCTTCTCTCTTTCAAGAATTCCCTCTCCATTCATTCTCTCCACGATTGGTCTCCCAATCACAACACCTGCAATTGGACCGGCGTTGCCTGCTCTCATCGTCATCCACACCGTGTGGTTTCCTTGAATCTCACAGGTATGTCTTTACTCGGCCCCATCTCTCCTTTTATAGGAAACCTGTCTTTCCTTCGAGTACTTTCTCTTTGGAATAATAGCTTCCACGGCCACATTCCACCTCAGCTGGGAAGGCTTTTTCGCTTAAGAAAACTTAGACTGTCTAGAAATGATTTGAAAGGCTCCGTTCCCTCCACTCTTGGAGGCTGCCGTTCTTTACAAGTTCTCATTCTGTCTTATAACCATCTCAGCGGAACCATTCCCTCCTCCCTAGGAAACTTGTCCTCTTTAACTGGCTTGGGATTGGCAGGAAACAGACTCCATGGTGGTATTCCTGTTGAATTGGGTATGCTTACTCAACTCCAAATCCTTGATCTACAATTCAACAACTTAACAGGACTAATTCCCACTGCCCTTGTCAACTGCACTCATCTCCAATTTTTGCAATTAATTGACAACTTATCAACCGGCCACATTCCCTGGCAGTTCGGTAAACTATCGAAGTTGCAAGACCTTTTGTTATGGGGAAACCAACTCAGTGGAGAAATCCCAAGCTCCCTCTCTAATTGTTCTCTCCTTCGAGTGATTGAGTTAGAAATAAACCAACTGAGCGGCACAGTGCCTTTGGAGTTTGGTAAATTACTCCACCTTCAAAACCTTAATTTGTGGGGAAATAATCTTGTGAGCGGAAACAGCGGTTTATCTATTCTAACAGCGTTGACTAATTGTTCCTATTTAAAAACCATAGAATTGTCTCAAAATTATTTCAGTGGGGTCTTGCCCTCTTCACTTGGCCGGCTCTCAAGGGTCCTATCCTGATGAAAACTGACCTTACACAGCTCTGAAACCATCAACAATCTGATACAGACCTATCTAGATCTTTCATTCCTTGTAGCCCTGTTTTCCCTGTTTATTGGCCATAACTCTTTTTCAATTAACTAAATCATGAAAGTAAAACCATTTCTAGATACCCATTAAGCTCTTATATAACATACTTAAAAATCTCCTGAGGTTACTTTGTACAGAATTGTACTTTCTTCTTTAGACCCTGTTCCAATTAGCCCTCATTTTGTGCAAAACGTCTTGTCCAGAGTGATGTACGGACTTTATAATCAAACCAAGCACCATTCCAGATACCCATTATCTTCTTACAGGTGAATCAATCATTTGTTAGGTCAATTCTTTGGAGAAATCCACTTTTCCTCTATTGGCCTACACTCTTCCCTTCACATGCACCTAGGTCTCACTTGACTGTTGACCTTTTCCATACTTCTCCGTATTGTAGCACCTTGAAACCACCTCCAACAGTTTGCTAACATCATCAAGGTTCAGATTACAAAGTTTCAAGAGTTTTCAATTATTAAAACTCATTTTGAGGGTCAAAAGCTAATTCAGGATTTTCCCTTGGACAGTTACAGGCCGAGAGCTAATTAATTTTGCTGGAAGTGTTCTAGGTTGTTTCAAGGGTTCTAATCAATTGTATAGGGTTTGTTTTAACCCCCTACACCTTCTCCAATAATCATCCAAGTCATATCAACCTTCTGTACCTTCCAATGCTTAACATTTCAGTGTCTTTTGACTGTATTTGTATGGCAGTCAGCAGGGTTCAAGATTTTCCTTATCTATTTCAATGATCAATGGACTTCAAGATGTTATACAAACATGTCCATACCTTAAATTATTTCCCTATTCCCATACTTATAACAAAGAAGACCTTTTCAATGCATTCACCTTGCAAAAACATATAAATGTCTGACCCTTCCCTGTATACTATCACCTACAGGCCTGAATTCCAACTGTGGAGTTTTTTGGATATTAGAAGGGTTTCTAATGCCTGTTTCTTCTTGATCTAGTTTTATGCTTGCCTTAGGGACCTATTTCCACACCATTTTAGACTCCATACAAATATTTTTACTTGGAGTTTACTTAAGATAGTGGGCTGTATTTTTAAATTCCTAAATATCTTGTTTAGGCCTGTTTAGGCTTCTTTTAGCTTTCAAAGTTCTTAAGACTTCTTGGTATAGTTTAAACTCATTTTCAACATATAAAGTAACCAGTCTACATGTATTTTCCTCAATGTTCTATAGAAAACCATCATTCACACACATTCACTTATACACACATAGGCCTGTTACCATAATTTCATTAGGAAACCATATATGAAACAAATACATTCATTCTTTCTTGATCAACTAGAAGACTTACAGGTCAATATCAATGTCTAGTTTCAATTTTCCATGGCTTTCAAAGCCTTGTCTGCTCCTTCATACATTCTCTACTGCTCCTTCTTTTTCCTTTAACATTTCTTGAGTGAGGTCCTCCCTCACTAGTTCTCCTCTCTTTTCTTCATTCCATTCTTCTTTCCTCTGAATGAGAGGACTTTTTGTCATGTCCCCTTTTTAATTGACATGTTCTGAGTTCATGGTTAGCCTATTATGCGACCTTTGTAGGCTAATAGGATGGATAGAGGGTCATAATGGAGCTTGGCTTGACTTTGATTCACAGGATTTCTACATTTGATTCTCATTCAGGTTATTTCAGACATATTTGGCCAGGGCTCCTACTTTTTAGGGATATTTGATATGCAGCGGAGCGCCTTTATTATGGTATGGGTATGTGCGGAATCACTCCCTGATTCACTAGCTTCGATCGGTTCATCGATCCGACATGTATTGAGGGAGATATTAATATTTGATTGATTTAATCAAATATTAATTATTTAGCCTATTTTTAATTAGAAACCCTAATTCTAATTTAAGAAACCCTAATTAGGGCAAGCACATCTTTTTGAGGGTATAAGGGTTTCTCATGGAGGCCATTATTGAGTATGCTATTGATTATTGATATTGATTTTGAAGATTTCTTCTGTGAAGACTGAGCCTAGGGTTCAAGGATTCCATTTGCATTGGAGAACGTTCCCTCTTCAGTGTGTGCAATTAAGAGGCTGTGGAATATCAGCTGATCTATTGCCAAAGTGTGAGATAGCTTCATCCAGAAGTTATCACAGAATTTCAGGTTTGAGAGATAACTTCACACAGAAGTTATCACAGATATTCCAGGTATTTATTGCTTTATGTTTTGAATCAATAAATTATACAGCTAGAGATCTACTGTGCTAGAGACATATATTTCAGATCAGGGGTTGAAAATAGGGAAGTTGTGCTTAATTGGCGGCCGTACAAAGTCCATACAGGTCCGTACTGATCAGCTCAGGAACCGACCTCGGCAGACAGAGGGTTTTCAGTGACCGACATCGGTCGACTGAAGACCGACGTCGGCAGAAAGCCGACCGACAGAGACCGACGTTGGCGAGATATCGACCGACGACGGTGACTGTGTGTCGACACAGAAGGGCCGAGACCTTCCAGAATTCAATTTTCACTTCCAGTTTTGATAAGCCAGGGTTTTTAAGACTGTATTTCATATTTGTATGCATGAGAAAGGACTACAATTGTAATAGTTTAAAAGGACAAGTGATAAGATTTGTAATTTGCTATTCAGAGACTATATTATTATGATCATTCTGAATTTATTCAACTGAAGTTATATCTTGTTCAACATTTTTTGTGTTGCTATATTTCCTATTTGAAGGGGATATTACAGTGGTATCAGAGCTAAATCCTGCCCACCTGAGGGTGTATAGATCTTATGCAGCCACAAGAGTTGGGACCACACAAGTATAACACATGCAGCCGAGCCTTGCTTGAAGGTACTCAGGTGTTAGATCAACGACCGACCATCATGAGTGACAGACGTGAGGGCAGCCCACCCAGGGGCCACAGGTATGATGCTGATCAGGGCACCAAAGAATTTCAGCGTGCTATGATGACAAGCCAACGGCAGATGGCTCAGACACTACAGGCAGTTATGACTATGATAGAGAGAATGAACACACCTGATGGACAGAATGGGGACCAAAGAGATGACAGGAGTGCTACGGTTAATCAGAGGCCACAGCAGACTCACTCCAGAACAGCGGATCGACCTACACGTCTGACTTTTGTTCAAGAAGAACCAGAGGCACCAGTAGAGGAAGCAGGGAATAACCCATTTGCAGATGTTTACATGGCTGCAAATTATGAGTGGGACTTATTACCTCTTCATGTCCAAGAGAGGATGACCTTTGATCGTTTTGTCAATCTTAGGAGAGAGCACTACAGATTGGTTAGACAGGACAGGAAGCCTAGAGTTCAATTCAGTGAGCTGTAGAAGGCTACTGGTAAGCTTTCTTTGACTAATTTTGACAGCAGCGGTAAGATGATAGCTCAAGCTTGGGTTCATAAGCTTGACACCTTTTTGGCATTGAGACCAATGTCAGAGTTAGATGCCTTCAAATACGCCACTTTGCACTTGGATGGAGTAGCACATGATTGGTGGTACCATGGTATGGTAACACTTCAGCATAATCAGGTAACAGAGTACCAGGACTTTGTGGATAGATTGGTTGAGCGGTTTGACAGGAGAGATCCTGAGGTTTACTTCCGAGATCTGGCACAGTTGAGACAAACAGGTAGTTTGGAGTCCTTCATTGGTGAGTTTCAGAGATTGGCAGTCATGGTACCCAATATTTCAGAGCGTAGATTGGTAGTTCTCTTCATAGAGGGATTGTCAGAGCCATTGAGAGGTTGGATCAAAGCCTTTGATCCTCCTTCATTACAGGTAGCTATGAAGAAGGCACGTGATATGGAGATGGCAGCCCCATCCAATAAATTTAACGCCAGAGGTACTTCTTCGTCTAGAGACCATAAGCACTCCCACGGGGATACAGAGAGACCGGATTTTAACATAGATAAATCCGGGGTTAAAAATGATTCAAAAGCCAATCCAGCAGCACCACCTTTGGATCGCGAGGCGCTTAATGATTTACGCAGGAAGAAGCTTTGCTTCTACTGCAAAAGTCCATATGATATCCATCACGATTGTCCTTTGAGGCCTAAGGGCAAGGCGAATCGTATGATGTGGATATATTATGAGGATTCAGATTCTGAGGATTCTGAGCAGTAGAACAGTTCTGAGGGGGCAGAGGCAGAGGCTTCAGGGCCTAATGCAGAAGCAGAGTTAGAGCTTCACATTCAGGAGGCACGCATATCTAGTATTCAGTCAGATGAATCATTCAGACTCCGTGGAGTTTTGGCAGGGCAGAAGGTTATCACCCTTCTTGATACAGGAGCCACACATAATTTCATAGATGCTAGATTTGTGGAGAAGCGTGGGCTCACTACCGTAGACTTTGAGGGCATCTGTGTTAAGGTAGCCGATGGTCACACTCTTAAGTGTGAGCGTATGATTAGAGACCTCCCATTGCGCTTGAACAATTATGAGTTCAACGCTGATTATTATGTGGTAAATATGGGGGATATAGACTTAGTTTTGGGTATGAAGTGGCTTCATTCATTTGAGGAAGTTACTCTTCGTCTCAAGGACATGGAGGTTCTCTTTAATGTTGATGGGACGACACATATTCTTAAGGCAATACGGGGCAGCAGCTTCAGATATATGTTTTTTCATCGGATGGAGGTACCTATACCACATAACATGATAGAGGGTGATGATGAGAGCACATTGGCACCAACACAGGAGAGGTATGAGGATGAGCTTGATCTTGAGGTGACTTCAGTTCAGGAGTTGTCACATGTGGTGAGGACTCAACTTTCTGTTACAGTCGGATCACAGGTTGATGATGATATGACTATTTCTAGTCTTCACTATCCAGTTTCAGATATTATTCAGGTGAGGAGTTTACTTGCTGATTTTCATTTATGGATTGGATGTTGGAGTGCTTATCTGAGTACTAGAGATGATGTGACACCATTACATGAGAGTTGGGATGGACATGGCATGGGGGTCGTGTTAATTGATAGAGGTGGAGGTCAAAACTATATTTGGGATCCAAGTGGATTGATTGATTTGTCATTTAGTGATTGCTTGAGGGCAAGCAATTTCAGGAGGGGCGGATTGTCATGTCCCCTTTTTAATTGACATGTTCTGAGTTCATGGTTAGCCTATTATGCGACCTTCGTAGGCTAATAGGATGGATAGAGGGTCATAATGGAGCTTGGCTTGACTTTGATTCACAGGATTTCTACATTTGATTCTCATTCAGGTTATTTCAGACATATTTGGCCAGGGCTCCTACTTTTTAGGGATATTTGATATGCAACAGAGCGCCTTTATTATGGTATGGGTATGTGCGGAATCACTCCCTGATTCACTAGCTTCGATCGGTTCATTGATCCGACATGTATTGAGGGAGATATTAATATTTGATTGATTTAATCAAATATTAATTATTTAGCCTATTTTTAATTAGAAACCCTAATTCTAATTTAAGAAACCCTAATTAGGGCAAGCACATCTTTTTGAGGGTATAAGGGTTTCTCATGGAGGCCATTATTGAGTATGCTATTGATTATTGATATTGATTTTGAAGATTTCTTCTGTGAAGACTGAGCCTAGGGTTCAAGGATTCCATTTGCATTGGAGAACGTTCCCTCTTCAGTGTGTGCAATTAAGAGGCTGTGGAATATCAGCTGATCTATTGCCAAAGTGTGAGATAGCTTCATCCAGAAGTTATCACAGAATTTCAGGTTTGAGAGATAACTTCACACAGAAGTTATCACAGATATTCCAGGTATTTATTGCTTTATGTTTTGAATCAATAAATTATACAGCTAGAGATCTACTGTGCTAGAGACATATATTTCAGATCAGGGGTTGAAAATAGGGAAGTTGTGCTTAATTGGCGGCCGTACAAAGTCCGTACAGGTCCGTACTGATCAGCTCAGGAACCGACCTCGACAGACAGAGGGTTTTCAGTGACCGACATCGGTCGACTGAAGACCGACGTCGGCAGAAAGCCGACCGACAGAGACCGACGTCGGTGAGATATCGACCGACGACGGCGACTGTGTGTCGACACAGAAGGGCCGAGACCTTCCAGAATTCAATTTTCACTTCCAGTTTTGATAAGCTAGGGTTTTTAAGACTGTATTTCATATTTGTATGCATGAGAAAGGACTACAATTGTAATAGTTTAAAAGGAAAAGTGATAAGATTTATAATTTGCTATTCAGAGACTATATTATTGTGATCATTCTGAATTTATTCAACTGAAATTATATCTTGTTCAACGTTTTTTGTGTTGCTATATTTCCTGTTTGAAGGGGATATTACACTTTTCCTCTCTGTCCTTCTTCTCTTCTACGCCCCTCTCATCCTCTCTTCTCTTCTCCTTCTTTATCCTTAATGAATTCTTCTTTGTTTTCTTTCTTTTCAAGAATCTCTCTTCCAACTTCTACGCCCAAATTGGGCTTAAGGCAAACAAAAGACTGTTTTTAAGTTTTAACAATTTACTAAGGTTGAAAATAGTTTCAACCATTTCTCCCCTATTTCCTCAACAGCCTAACCATCACTTTTCACTTTTTCACTTTTAACGTTTGACCATTACATTTACTCTTAAGGTGAACTTTTGAAATCTCACACAATTTGGAGGGAAAACCAAAATTTGAATTTTCATGCTAGAATTTCATTTGCATTTGCAACTAGTCCTTCATGGTGATATTTTAGATGTTCCTGCATCATACTCTCCCTCTAGAAAAGATTTGAATCTTAGTTCAAATGTCATGCTTCCTCCTCACTTGAGTCTTCACTTGTATACCTGGATCCCAAGGTCTTGTTGCCAATACCAATGCTTGTCTTTGTCTTTGATTGTCTTTGTCCTTCATCTTGTTGTTCTTCCTCTTCTGATATGTTATTCTTCTCATCTCCTTCTTAGCTGCCAGCTCCCACTTCCATGCTTCTTCATCTTCATACATAGCTTCTAGATCTTCTTGTTGTTCTTCCTGATGCATGAGCTTCTCCAATGACTGATGTATGTCATTCACTTCAGCAACCTTCATACCTGCATACAAAACATTCAAAGCCACCTTAGTAGAAAACATTTGAGGCCATGAAGCCTCTTGGCTGCCTCCATGCTCTTGTTTCTTGACCAAAACTGCCTTGGCCTCTTCACTCTTCTGTTCTTTTCTTGCTTCACTCTTCCCAATGCTGCCTTCACCATGGCTTGTACCTTCCTTCATCTCTCTTGAATTACCAAATAGCTCCTCCAACATCTTCAACTCTTCCTTTAGCGAGCTCTCATCTATCTCACCATCCTCTTCATCAAACTTGGGCTGATCACTCACAAGGATTACTTGCCCTTTACCTCTTATCTCTTCTTTTCTTAGCTTGTCTTCACATAAACCAACTTCTTCATTAATATACTCATCAAATACAATTGAAACACTCTTACCTTATGTCTCCTTAATCTCTTCAACCTCTGCTTGGAGCCATCTTGTTTGCTTTGATGTATACTTTCTCCTTTCCTTATCATCCATCCATTTGGAATTCTCTTCTTGCTACATATTAGTCCATACAACCACTTTCCATTTTTAATTTCTCATGCAAATATCATTGAAGGATTTAAAAACATCATCATAAACAAATTGTTTACCTTTCATCTTTGTATCCTCATACTCTACCTCATTATCTTTTGAGAAGTTTTCTTTCTCATCTTCATTCTCTTGGCTGCTTGAATCACCTTCAATCCTCTTCCATTGACTTCTTGGTGTTGCTATCTCAACACTCACATCTTCTTTCTTTGCCTTCTTAGGCATCCACATTTGATTCTTCTTCTTATCATTTGACTTCACAAGCCATTTAGGCATCTTGTAACCATGCTTTTGTACCAGCACTTCCTCTTGCTTTGGAGTTTGCTTCTTCCACCATTTAGGCATCACATACCCATGCTTAAATTCTCTTTTTGAGGGCTTTATCATCTTCCTTAACTCTTGCACCTGTACATTAGCAGCTTCATGCTCATAACAACAATCAAAATCAGGTCTTAACACTTCATTTACCTCTTTGATAACTTGGTCTATGGAGCAATCTTTCTCTCCCTTTGTGCTTGGCTGCTCTCTTTTTTCTTCTTGGCCTTCAATGGCATCATGGAATTCAGCTTCATCTACTATCTCTTCTCTTTCTTGTATGGGTTCTTCAACACTTCCCTCATGCATTAACCAATGCATCTCTTCTTCCTTATCAGCAGTAGCAAACTTAGTTCTCTTTCCTGCACATTCACTTGTGCATTTGGTGTCTTCTCTTGCACCAATCTCTTCTTTCTTCAAGGCCTTTCTTTTGACCTCCATAAGGCTGCTCATACCTGCACTTACCCACTCAAAAATAGCATTAGATATAAAAACAAGAGACCATAATGTCTCCATGAGTGTCCTCTTAATGAACATTATCATCTTTCCAAGTGTTCTTCCTGGCACTTCCTCTTTTCTTTCTTCTCTTCTCTTGTCCTCCACAATGAAAACTTTCTTCACAACTTCCTCTTGTTGCTCACTTGGCAACCTTCTTATCTTCTTCAAGCCTCTATGGGTTTCTCTCTTCATGGAAATCTCCTTTTGCCTTCTTCTCCTTTTCACTAGGAGATTTATTGGCCACTGCAACCTCCTCCTCATTGGCCATACCCATGCTTGTTTATCCATCTGCATCCAAGACTCATATTCATCTTTAACCTTAGCTAATTCTCTCTTCAAACTAACAATTTCTTTATCAAAGTCAACATTAGTCATACATTTCTTCTTTTGGATGCTTGCTTTCTTTTTGGTGCCCTCATATACCTTGCTACTCTGTAGTGCCTTCAACAACACTTCCATCTCTGAGATCTTCACCCAAGTCTTTTCCACCTTGGTCTCTTGATCCCTTGTCTCACCCAAGCCTTTCTCTTTGACTAGTCTTTTGACAATCTTCTTGATCTCACCTAGGCCTTTTGCATCCTAGTCTTTTGATCCTTTTCTCAATCCTGCAGCAACTCTTATACAACACTTCATCAAATACAAATCACAAATCCAAGCATACCTTACTTTGGATCTTCTTCTTAAGCATTCACTATGCTCTTCTTCTAGAGCTTCTCTAAGCTTCAGACTCCATCCTTTACCTCACCTAACTCTATTTCACCTTAGTCTTTTGGCAAATTATCCAAGCTTCTTCTTGGATCTTAACTATGCCTTCCTTGGCTTCTTCTCTTCTTAAGCCTTAATGGCTTGGCTACCTTCCTCTTCACCTATTTACTTCAATAAATTTAAATCAAATAGCAAAATTATTCATACCTTTTCTCCCCATGGTCTTCTAGCACTTTGTCCTGCTGATCCTCTTGCCAAATCCTATAACAACTCATTAGAAATCACAACCAACAACAAGTTACCAATTCCCAAGAGCTTCAAGCTCTGATACCAAATGATGAAAACTGACCTTACATAGCTCTGAAACCATCAAAAACCTGATACAGACCTATCTAGATCTTTCATTCCTTGTAGCCCTATTTTCCCTATTTATTGGCCATAACTCTATCAATTAACTCAATCATGAAATTAAAACCATTTATAGATACCCATTAAGCTATTATATAACATATTTAAAAATCTCCTGAGGTTACTTTGTACGAAATTGTACTTTCTTCTTTAGACCCTTTTCTAGTTAGCCCTCCTTTTATGCAAAACGTCTTGTCTAGAGTGATGTACGAAATTTCTAATCAAACTAAGCACTATTACAGATACCTATTATCTTCTTACAGGTGAATCAATCATTTTTTAGGGCACTTCTTTGGAGAAATCCACTTTTCCTCTATTGGCTTACACTCTTCCCTTCACATGCACCTAGGTCTCACTTGACAGTTGACTTTTTCCATACTTTTCCATATTGTAGCACCTTGAAACCACTTCCAAAAGTTTTCTAACATCATCAAGGTTCAGATTACAAAGTTTCAAGAGTTTTCAATTATTAAAACTCATTTTGAGGGTCAAAAGCTAATTCAGGATTTTCCCTTGGACAGTCACAAGCCGAGAGCTAATTAATTTTGTTGGGAGTGTTCTAGGTTATTTCAAGGGTTATAATCAATTTTCTAGGGTCTTTTTTAACCCCCTACACCTTCTCCAATAATCATTCAAGTCATATCAACCTTCTGTACCTTCCAATGCTTAACATTTCAGTGTCTTTTGACTGTATTTGTATGACAATTAGCAGGGTTCAAGATTTTCCTTATCTATTTCAATGATCAATGGACTTCAATATGTTATACAAACATGTCCATACCTTAAATTATTTCCCTATTCCCATACTTATAACAAATAAGACCTTTTTAATGCATTCACCTTGCAAAAACATATAAATGTCTGACCCTTGCCTGTATACTGTCACCTACAGGCCTGAATTCCAACTGTGGAGTTTTTTGGATATTAGAAGGGTTTCTAACGCCTGTTTCTTCTTGATCTAGTTTTATGCTTGCCTTAGGTACCTATTTCCACACCATTTTAGACTCCATACAAAGATTTTTACTTGGAGTTTACTTAAGACAGTGGGTTGTATTTTTAAATTCTTGAATATCTTGTTTAGGCCTGTTTAGGCTTCTTTTAGCTTTCAAATTTCTTAAGACTTCTTGGTATAGTTTAAACTCATTCTCAACATATAATTTAACCATTATACATGTATTTTCCTCAATGTTCTATAGAAAACCATCATTCACACACATTCACTTATACACACACAGGCCTGTTACCAGAATTTCATTAGGAAACCATATATGAAACAAATACATTCATTCTTTCTTGATCTACTAGAAGACTTACAGGTCAATATCAATGTCTAGTTTCAATTTCCCATGGCTTTCAAAGCCTTGTCTGCTCCTTCATACATTCTCTACTACTCCTTTTTCCTTTAACATTTCTTGAGTGAGGTCCTCCCTCACTAGTTATCCTCTCTTTTCTTCATTCCATTCTTCTTTCCTCTGAATGAGAGGACTTTTCCTCTCTATCCTTATTCTCTTCTACGCCCCTCTCATACTCTCTTCTCTTCTCCTTCTTTCTCCTTAATGAATTCTTCTTTGCTTTCTTTCTTTTCAAGAATCTTTCTTCCAACTTCTATGCCCAAATTGGGCTTAAGGCAAACAAAAGACTGTTTTTAAGTTTTAACAATTTACTAAGGTTGAAAATAGTTTCAACCATTTCTCCCCTATTTCCTCAATAGCCTAACCATCACTTTTTCACTTTTAACTTTTGACCATTACATTTACTCTTAAGGTGAACTTTTGAAATCTCACACAATTTGGAGGGAAAACCAGAATTTGTATTTTCATGCTAGAATTTCATTTGCATTTGCAACTAGTCCTCCATGGTGATATTTTAGATGTTCCTACATCATATCCCGATTGAGGTTGAGAAATAATAAAATTGAGGGAAACATACCAAGTGAAATTGGCAACTTGACAAGCTTGACGTTGATAGTTTTTTATGACAATATTTTGAACTGGACCATTCCATCCACATTCAATCAACTTCCAAACCTAGAAAGATTGTATCTGGACAGGAATAATTTATATGGAACAATTCCAAAAAATTTGGGTCAAGCAAAAAGGCTTGGGTTGTTATCATTGAGTAGAAACAAGCTTTCAGGACAAATTCTAGGCAGTCTTGGGGATCTTCCTCAACCAAGAACTCTTCTTCTTCATCACAATTAACTTTCAGGGGAAATCCCTGCCAATTTAGGGAGATACATAAATATGGAAACGGTAGACTTGTCTTACAACTAGCTCACAGGAAACATACCTCCCAAAGTTGCAGGGCTTCCAAATCTCTAGATATATTTCAACATTTCCAGTAATTTGCTACAAAGTTCTCTTTCAGCAATGAGCAAAATGGGAATGGTCCAAGCTATAGATGTGTCTTTCAACAACTTCTCAGGTGAAATTCCAGCCGCACTGTCAAGCTGTACAAATTTGAACTAGTTGAATCTTTCTTGGAATTCCTTTGATGGCCCGATACCAACATCACTCACTCATCTCAAAAATCTTGAGGACATTGATCTTTCTAGCAATAATTTGTCTGGCAAAATCCCAATAGATTTCAAGGAGATGAAAATGCTTCAACATGTCAATCTTTCTTTAAACAGGTTAACGGGGGAGGTTCCAAAGGGAGGAGTTTTTGCAACACTTGATGAGTCTACTGTTATGGGAAACCTTGGTCTTTGCGGCACATGGATAAATTTGCAGCCCTGCTCTCATTCCAAACACAAACAATTTTCAATCTCCAAAAGGGTAATGGTACCAGTTATGATTGGCATTTCAATCTTCATTATGTCTTTACTATTGTTAGTATATTCCTATAGAAGGAAACATACAAGTCAAAAAATGGTTGCTTTTAATGTAGGACCCCCAATAATTTCATATGAAGATCTTGTAGAGGCAACTGGAGGGTTTAACCAAACCAATCTCTTAGGAGTTGGAAGTTTTGGATCCGACTATAGAGGGATTCTAAACAATGGCACAAATATTGCTGTTAAAGTTCTCAATTTACAAAATGAGAATGCTCACCAAATTTTTTTCAGAAAATGCAATGCATTAAAAAGAGTCAGGCACCGCAATGTGATCAAAATCATTTCAGCTTGTTCCACCCCTGATTTTAAAGCATTGATTCTTCCATTCATGCCAAATGGAAGTTTGGAAAAATGGCTATATCCTCAAGGAGAAGAAGAATGCAAATTAAACTTGAATGATCGATTAAAAATAGCAATGGAGATAGCACATGGTATTGCATATCTACATCATCATTATTTTGTGCAAGTGATTCATTGTGACTTGAAGCCTAATAATGTGCTATTAGGAGATAATATGACTCCATATATAGCAGACTTTGGCATTTCCAAATTAATATTTGGAAATTTAATTGATTCATTGACTTCTACAAATGCACTCAGAGGATCCATTGGCTACATTGCACCAGGTATAGATTTTGCACTATTAGAAAAAGCATTATCGATAGTTTATTTTTCTATTTTGTACGAATACTTAAAATGGCTTGAGAATCACTAAACATTGTATTGTGTTATAGAGTATGGAATGGGTGGAAATATTTCAACAAAAGGAGATGTATACAGCTTTGGCATTCTACTTTTAGAGTTGTTGACAAGGAGGAAACCAACAGATGATGTTTTTGTAGAAGGTGATCAAATCAATATTCAAAAGTGGGTTAGTATGGCTTTTCCAAACAAAATTAAAGAAGTGGTGGATAAAAGCCTACTTAGTGATGCTAATGAATCAGAGATATCAAAGATATTGGTATGCCTTACTCAATTCATACAAGTAGGGTTGTTTTGCACAAGTGAGCTACCTCAACAACGCCCAAATATGATGGAAATAGTTGAGAGATTAGAAAAAATAAGAGGTGAATTTCTTGGTACTCCTATGACTTTTCAATTACCAATAAATATCTCACCTTTGCTTGTGAAGACAAGTGGTACAAGAAATGATAATTCAGGGAGCAACGAAAATTGGTCTACATCTACATCATAAGTCTTCACTCAACTATGTTGATTGCTAATTAGTGTTGTTTTATTTCTTATTATGTACTCTTAGATTGAATAATAATATTTTAGTTTATTGTGAGGTCATGTAAGAAATCATATGTGTAATGTTTTTCCAAATTAGGGAGATGTAAGGTTGAATTGTAGTTTTTTCCCAACTTGATGATATGTAAGGTAGACATGGTTGTTGATTAAATCCAATGTATTTATAAGAGAGTAAATTTAGACAAAAGAGTTTTTATTCTCGACTCTTGTCATGGTTGTTCATTATTCTTCTACTTTACAAAGATAAGAAATTTTTTTGGGGTGATTGTTTGCCAAATAGCAAATTCTTAGGTCCAATTTTTAGATGCAATTTCTACTTTGTGGATTCTTCTCACACTACTTAAATATTATAAAATGGAAAATATTCAATGTCCTTTATCTCTCTTCAAATCTCCTTCAATCATTCATGTTATCTGTAGCCCCCATACATTTTTATTCATTTTAATAAGCCAAATAGAAAATTTTAATTTGTACATAACATATAAAATTCAGAAAAAAGGCTATCAAAAATTTGCTTTAGATGTTATAGCTTAGATAGGCATGTACACAAAATATGTTAAAGCATATATAATATCCAATAGTTGTTTGATCAAAATCCAACATTCTCCCAAAAAATGACAAAATGAAAACTTCAACATAAGGCATGTGGGTTCATCTAAAACTAGTTAATTTAACAAATTTTTATCAAATGATTTATCATGGAGTTCAATCATCATTTTATATGTGCATTAAATGGATTTTTTAAAGGAATCCCTAGACATTTTTAAGTGAATGTAATTCTTTGGTGTAAATCCAAACTCAAAACATTTTGCCAATATATTCTCAGCATGTGCCAAATAGGGAGATACATAATAGAGTTTTGAGATTAATCAAATTTTCTAGTAGTGACTTCCTTAATAAATGTGTATGCATTGTGCAACATGTGTTATTTATTTCTTTATGTATTAGTGTTGATTATTATCCTTCACCTCCTAACAATGATTAAATTTGAAGGGATGGTCTTATTTTCAAGCTTAAAGGTATACATTCATCCAACACTTCCATAATGAAAAGTTGTAAAAATAATTTTACTTAAGATGACAAGACAAGAGTAAAGTAAGCATACACTTCATTGAAAAATATCTTTAACAACATGTTGCTAATCTAATATTTATTAATTTCAATCTATAGGATGAGTTTGAACTCCTTGAAACTTGAAGGGGTTAAATATTTTGGCCATATGAACATATCTATGTTTTTTAACCATGAAATACAATTGAAATTTTTTGAAGTCCATATGGAATGAAAAGTAAAAACACATTGGATGCACTTAAACAAAATTCTAAATATTGAAAAACTATTTATGAATGATTATAGAAATATATTTACTCTTTGATATTCTTTAAGTATCATTGACATAACTTTTGAAGGTAAATGTGGAATGGATAACCATTATATTTTTTCTTACCCCTAATCAAAGTATGTTTAGAAAAATAATATTTTTGAAATTGAATTTTGTACAACATAAATAATATTTGTTTATCAATAATTTTGAAAGTTGACATTTGCCACATTTTTGCATGAAATAAGTATAAATAGTTTTTCATTATTTAAAATAAATGAGCATTTTCATATCCCACCTTTAAAATTTAGTTTGGATTATTTTGGGATTATCTGCTTCCATTTAAACAATCAAATATTTGATACCCATTATAATTAAATAACATTAAAATTAAGGGTTAAAAGATAACATTGAACTCTTTGAATGCCTAATAACTTTTGTGCCCCAAGTCTCAAGGGTTATTTGATTTATAAACACTCAAGTCACTAACTTACAAGAATTCACAAAATGATAAATTGTTGTTCTAATTTAATTTTTCTCTAAAAATGGAAACTTAATTCATACAATGACATAAAATTGGTGTATATTTGTTATGTTGGAATATGTCAATGTTGAAGAACTGAATATGAATGCAAATATACTTATGACAAACTCAGAACAATGGAGACAAATGACATAAGTATTTTTGACCTAGTGTAGATAATAAAATTGAATATGTACAATCTCAATACTATACATTTGGAAAATATGACTCAAAGACTCCATCTTTATATCCTAAAACTTCATGTTGCTCAAAAGGCTTGTGTGCATCTATCTATCTATGTCTAATTACTTATATTTTAGTCTAACCCTAGATATTCTAAGTACCCAAGATTTTGGAACTATGTAAAGTGATTTAAGCCTAATACAAACACCTGCATTGATGGCAATGTCTAAAATCTTACAAGGTGTCTAGTTACCTAAAGTCATCTAATTTTAAAATTAATTATTATCATTGGGTAAACCTAAGTGGTTGATGTAGAGCTATCATCATCACATTATAGGAACATCATATTCCAAATGCCAAAAATCCAAAATATGATAGTGTTAACCATGTGTTTGCATATCTTCATCTACCAATATTATGCCAAACATGGTTCTATAGCAAAATATGAATCCGAGAATAAAAAGGCCTAATAAGAGTTCAAGTGAGTTCTAAGGGAGATGTTTAGAAATAAATTGATCAAGCTACCTCCTCCTCATCCTTTAAGGAGATCGAAATATTATTGTGCATATCATAAAATGCATGGGCATTATACAGATTGTTTTTTTTCCTTGAAGAAAAAAATAAAAAACCTAATTGATAGTGGTGATCTTATAATTGATACATCTATCAATAAATCCACTCATATTATAAGTACTTCTCCTAAATTAAAGGTGTGTAACCAAAAAATATGGTTATCAAAATATAATCTAGATAAAAATTAGTTGCAAGTTAAACCATTACCAAAGGAATCTATAATACCTAAGCAAAGAAAAAATCAAACGGTTGAGCTTAATTTATTGGGGATAACAATCGACAAGAAGGCATCCCTTTGGCTTCATCAAAGGTATCTTTTAAAAACACGTTTGTTAAGTCTATCATTACAAGAGAGAAAGAGGCACATTATATCAATCATTTAAATGACCATATAAAACATAATTAGAATGAAGTCTCAAAATCCAAAGTAAAATATATAGATGAACAATTTGACCTATTCACCAACTTACCGTATAATCTATTCATATCTATAGCACTTGGTACTTATTTCTTGAATCCATCACCAGAAATATGAAATCAATTACAAATACATGAAAATCAAAGGTAAAATATATGAACTTACTAAAAGAGCAAGATATACTTTTTTATTCTATTGGGCACACATATGGCACATCTCATTTAGGAAAGGTTATACATTTACCCTTTCCCACTAATTCTCCTCTTGAGATCATTGCATAGCTTGTATATTTACAAACATTCTTAGAGTAAATAAAAATGTTCCTACTTCTGATATTGCTAATGCATGTCCTCATACTTCTATGAGGGACATATGGGTATGTGCACTGATTTGGGGACAATTCCATCGATATACCCTATAATGCATATGTGTTATAACATAGTACATATGCATTATTTTTATAGCATGTACACGTTATGAAAATAATGCATACATGTTATTAAAATATATAATAACATGTACACATTATAGGAATGCGTACGTGTTCATATATGTTTTAATAATATGTACATGTTAATTAAATTATAAAACAAAAAAAACCCTCTTTTTATACATTCTATCCATTCACATTTTCCTAATTCCCATTCATGTTTTGGCTGCAAGATCACATTTTGGCTACAAGATCACATTTTGGCTGCAAGATCACATTTTGGCCTACAAGATTCATGTTTTGCCCTCCATTCGCCAGATCAACGATGCCGCCATGAATAAGAGGTATGTTTTTTGTAGATTAAATCATTTTTTTTATTTTTTTGAATGTGAATTACAAATTTGTTTTTTAATTTTTCTACAATAGGTTGGCATGCTCTGCATAACCCTATAGCTAATCCTCTACCTAACCTTCTTCCCAACCTTCCTAACCCTCCACCTAACCCTCCTATAGGTCCCCTAGATCCCCCAAGCGGCCAAGAGTAATTAGTTGCTTACATAGTGGAGAATAAAATTGAAATTGAGCAAATAATTAGGAGAATGAGGGAGAATACTTCCAAAAACACCCACCGCACCTATTTAGCCAATAACCT
>JARHVA010004319.1:905000-1102500 GCA_037957365.1 Torreya grandis | reverse complement strand
GCCTGTAGAGTCCATAGATTTTTGAGAAGCTTGAAAAATGAGGAATTTGAATGCCTTAGACAAATTTTGAAAAGGGAAGAGACAATTTTGGTCTGTAGGATCAAAATAATTCAAATGTTGTCCCAAAAATGAGTGATATTTTTGGGGGACAACAGCTGGCTCTAGTTGGGAAACTTCTATCAATTATAAAAAAAATTGAAGGGAGTAGAAACCAAAATCTCCAGTGTCTTCATGTGTACCATTGGGATATGGAGTCATGTTATCCAAAAATGGAAGGCATCAAAAATGGAAACAAACAAAATAAAATATAATTAAAAATTATACATATATACAGATGTAATGATCTTATACTTCAAGAGTTGAAGTGTTTCATATGCTGCCCATTATGAGGCAGAGAAAAGAGTGTGCCATCTTGATATTTTAGCAAAAAGTTGTTTTCACCAATGTGTTGATAAATTATAAATGGGCCTCTCCAAAGGGAGTAGAACTTTCCATGCATCCCCTTTGGTTCTCTCTTTTTGTCCCACAGCAGGACTTGATCTCCAATTTGGAAATCATGATTTTTGGCCTTCTGGTTAAAGAATTTCTTTACCAGACTTTGATGAGCAGCAATTCTATCCATCACCATGGTTCTCTATTCATCCAACTCAGTCAAGCACATGATTCTCTTATCAATAGAGCTTTTATATGTCTAATCTTCAATTGCCTTTGCCAATTTCAAGGTTGGCAATTCTAAGGTGATTGGTATCTCAGCATTGATACCATAAAAAAGTTGAAAATGAGACATACCAATTGCCCTTTTTGGTGTGATTATGTCTGCTCATAGAGCATCAACCAATGCTTTATGCCATGTCCTTTGATTGTCATCTGCTAGCTTCTTGATGATAGTTACCAAATTCTTATTGTTGGGTTCAGCTTGTCCATTCCCTTGTAGAAAATAATCAAAAGAGTGAGAAAGTATAATTCTATAATGGAAATAGAATTGTGTAATCTCCTGGGAGGTGAAACAAGTTGCATTGTCAGTAACAATTTTGATTGGAACTCTAAACCTAGAAATGATATTATCTTTGAGGAAGTTGCATACAACTTCTGAAGTAGCATGCTTAGTTGGGATTGCTTCTACTCACTTGGTGAAATAGTTAGTTGTTGTAAGGACATAATCATGTCTATCACTTGAAGATGGGTTTATAGTCCCAATAAAATCAATCCCCCATTGCTGGAAAGGTTCTTCTATGATCACTGGCTTGAGAGGTATAGCAGCTAACTTGGGTCTTCCAACAAATTGCTGACAAAGTTCACATTTCTTCACCCGCTTATGTGCATCTTGGAAAAGAGTTGGCTAGTAATACCTAGCTCATAGAATCTTGTGAGTAATCACAGGAGCAGAAAAATGTCCTCCAAAGGCCAGATTGTGGAAAGATTTCAAAGGCTAGCTTTGTTGCTCTTTGTCTACACAGCGAAGGAATACTCCATCTATGCTTCTCTTATACAAGCTGTTGTCCCAAAGGATAAAATTGGCAGCTTTCAACTTGATAGTCCTCCTTTCTTTGTAAGACAAATGAGCAGGACATTCACCATAGGTAAGGAAATGAGAAATACCTAATTACCACTCATTGGTAGTGGAGATAAAAAGGACTGTTGGAGTATCTTCCACTTCAGCTTCTTCATGCTATGTATCTTCTGACTTGTTGTCATCAATTAATTGGCATAGGCCTTTACCCTTGACCAGCTTTGTTGGCTTGATGTCTAGATCAAACTCTTAGATCTTTGTAATCTAATTACCTCTTTTTGTGCTAAACTCCTACTGAGTTAATATAGACTTGACTGTAGTGTCATGAAGTAAGGCAGTAGTGTGTGAATTTAGAATATAGAAGCAAAAATGTTTGGCTACTTTCACCAATGCATAAGCATGCTTCTCTACATTTGAATAATTCATCTCATGGGTTTTGAGAGGGAAACTCATGAAAGAGATAAGAGATTCCATACCTTCCCTGTCCTGTTGAATAGGAATTGCTGAAAGCATGTGTTCAGATGGATAGCTATATATGATGAAATCTTTGTTGTAATTTGGACAAACCAAGGTAGGGGCATGAGCAATGGTAGTCTTGATATCTTGAAATGCTAACTTGATTTCTTTATTCTAGCTAAATGTGGTCTTCCCTTTCATCATGTTCACAATGTGTCTAGTCTTCTCAGCAAATTCAGGGATGAACCTTCGTAAAAAATTCACCTTTCTGAAGAAAGAATGAACAACATTCTTACTTGTAGGAAAATTAAGCTCTTGAATAGACTTGACTCTGTCTGAGCCAATATTTATGCCTTTTATAGACACAATGTGTCCAAAGAGTTTCTCCTCTGTTACTCCAAAAACAAACTTCTTAGGATTCAAGGAAATACCATTCTAGTGACAGTGCTCCAGCACTTGTTGTAAGTGGCGTACATGATCAAATCGACGCTTTGAAAAGAAAGTCAAGTCATCAAAGTATACCACTATGAATTTACCTATCTCATCTTTGAAATTCAGGTCCATTGCTCTCTGAAAGGTAGCACCAACATTTATCAAGCCAAAAGACATTCTTCTATATGCAAATGTACCCCAAGGTGTGGTGAATGTAGTCTTGTGTTGGTCTGCTTCACCAACTTCAACTTGATTATATTTTGAGAAGCCATCCAACATTGATAACATCTTTGAACCTATCACTATTTAAATCACTTGATCCATAATTGGCAAAGGGTAATTATCTTTCAAAGATGACTGATTTAGATTCTTGAAATCTACACAAATGCAAATTTCACCACTCTTCTTCCTTACAGGCACTATGTTGGCAATGCATGTGGAATGATGGATTGAGAAGATGATTTTAGAATTAGACATTTTTTGTATCTCAGACAAAATAGTACCTGATATTTTTAGATTGTACTGTCTGGATTTTTGCTTATAGGGCATTGAATCAGCCTTGATAGGAATGCCATGGCAAATTTCATCAGGTCTGAGAGACTTCAGGTCTTTATAAGAATATGCTAAGACATCCATGTATTGACAGAGTAAAGTGGTGAACTTGAATCTTTCTTCAGAGGTGCAGCACTTACCAATGTTAACCATCTTGGGATTTTCTTTAGTGGTCAAATTTACTTGATCGAATCCCTAAGAGAAGCTTGAATCTGTTTGTTATTGTTTGATGAATCTATCATATTTGTCAAACAGTTTCTTAAGAGAAACTAGGCCTTTGAGAATTTTATTTCCTTTTAGTTGTAAGAATTATTCATTTATATCTGAACTAGATTTAGAGGCTAATTCATATTTTTGAGGTTCACTACCTTCAAAACATAGTTGTTCAAAATTGTCTTTTCATTCCAGGAAGGTAATGATTTGATGATCATCATTGAATACTTGCCAATGATCAGCATTGTCAGGAACACTTGGTCTATAGACCAGCTTAATAGTATACATGTCTTCTTTGAAATTTGAGTGGGGAACTAAAAGAGTTCCTGAAACAACAAGTGCATTAGCTCTATCATTAGACTCTCTGGGTATGGCAAAAATATTGAAAGCATCAAAGCTCTCAATTTGGTCCCAAACTAGGTTATGGTAGTGGCGTAATCTTTCATTCTTGGTTTGGTATAGATTTCTCACTTGACAAACCACTAATTCAGCATTCCCTTTGGCATGAAGAAACTTGATGCCTTTTTCTTGAGCAACCTTCATTCCAAGCAATAGAGATTCATATTCAGCTGTATTGTTGGTGTTGTTAAATTGTAATTTGTAAGATGAAGGAAACATATCTCTTTAAAGAGATATCAACACAATCTTGGCTCCTGAATTGGTAGAGGAATAGCTACCATAAAATTCCAAAGTCCATACCTCATCAGACACTAATTTTTCTTTAGATTTTCCTTCATTAGAGAGGGAGGGTCCTTCTTCATTTGTATTGCAACCTACTAGTTCTTCTGCTATTCTAGTCGAACTGATTTCTAAGTTGAAACTTTAAAGAATTATATCAGATGCTTCATGCACTTCGTCTATAGATAAAAAGTACTTACCCATACCTGAAGATTCAAAAAGAATTTGAGCTTCAGGGGTTGATTTTTGAGTAACCACATATTTTGCCTCCTTTTCAGGGAACAACCTCTTCATTACACCTTGGACTGAGATCCTTGCCTTAGATAAGTCCATGCTTAGTTCTCCTCCCACTTTTTTGTATAAATTTTGTCCAAGTAAAATGCCATAGGATGCTGGGACGTCAGCCACCAAGACAGTCATCCTGATTCTCTTGTCTAGAAAGGCTACAAATGCAAATTGGGCATCTTTGATTTGCCTCAGCAATGGTACTTGCTTGTTCTCCATGGAGAAACATCTCCCAAATGTCTTGGTCAGTGTGAGACCCAGAGACTCAGCTACTTTAGTAGGCATGACATTGTCAGATACACCTGAGTCTATAATACAGTTACTCAGTTTGTGACCATTTATTAACAGGGAAATATAAAAAGGTTCTATTTTTCTAGGAATAGCTGGAGGAGTAATGACAAGATTATTCAGAATGGGTGTGTTCTTTGGAGAATCAGGAGTTACCTTTTTAGCTTTTTATCCTATAAGAACAGTTTGGTTCTTGACATATTGGACCAACTTATTCAATTGATTAGGATTAGACTACAAGTATTTGAATTCAAATATTTGTATTTTTGCCTTTTTGACTTGATCGATTATGTCAAATAGTTGAATTGAACTAGGTACAGAGGAAGGTATTTCAACCTTTTGAGTTTTAGGAGGGATGGGAGGTGGGCTGGTTTGCAAATTTAAAGTAGAAGGTGAAGGTGAAATTGATGTATTTGCCTTTTGGGTGATCACCAGATCCTTTGACTGGAAAGGTAGAGTAACTCCATGCTTAGCAATTGTAATTGATGTTTAAGTTTGTTCCTCTGTCTTCTCTTTATCAGCTTGCTAGACTGATTGGTTCTTAGACCTGGTAAACACTGCATATGATCCATCAAAAGCTTCTCCTTTGCTTTTGGGTTTATCCTAGTAGTTCAGGAAACCAATGTGGGAGTCGCTAGCTAATTCTTCTTGATTGTCTCCAAGGATATTAGCATCATTTTATTAATTCAATTCAGGTTATAAAGAGAACTCTAATTCTACTTCAAGATATCCCATTGCTGAATTGGTTGGAGGAGCTTCCAGGGCAAGTTTCCCTTGTGGGGTAGGAAGGTGATTATATTACCCTTGATTCCTGGTAGCATTGCCCTGATATGACTGATTTGGGAATGTCTTTCTTGCCATATCTCTATATGAAGGAGTAGAAGACATTCCTTGAGCCATTTGCTTTTTGAGAGCAAGCAACTCATTTGCCAATTTTTGCACCATTAGATCTATGGTGCTTGTAGATGAATATTCAGAAGATGGTGGTCTATTTCTATTTGGATCTCTTCTTATCTTCTTTGTTAAGATGAGATCATCTTCTACCTCAGTGGCCAAATGTTGAGCTGTAACAAGATCTATTTGACTAGCACATCTCAAAAGAAAACTTACTTTAGGTAACTGAGAATTAATAAAGAAGCATTTGAGATTCTCAACTATAGGTCAAGCAATTACAATAATTTTGTTCCTCAATTTGTCAAATTTGGCTATAAAGTCTCTCATTGGTTCATAAGGCTCTTTCTTCATCTGTGTAAGTTGAGCTAGTAGTGTATGTGCATCTTTTGCAAGTTTGAATTTGTCTTCAAACTTATCTTTGAGAGTATTCCAATCAGTCACTGACCAAGCCTGTAGATGATAAAACTAATCTGCAGCAGCACCTTGTAATGTTTCTACAAATAGCCTGATTGCTACATCTTCAAATTCTACTCCACTTACAACATAGGCTATGTTGAAGGCTACAATGTGTTCATCAGGATGAACTTTTCCATCACCATAAAATTTGTGGAAATTCTTCCTTGAACTGCGTGGAAGCTCATGTAGAGGTGGAGTAAGATTGAGAGGACCAAAAGCATTACTCGAAGGGCCTTGAGCTGCCATTATAGGATTATGAAAAGGAGGAATAACAAATCTTAGATGGGTAATTATTGGAAAAGCTTTATCAATAGTAGAAGTAGATACTTCATCTGGCAATGGAGATCTGACTTTAGTAAGAGGAAAGCTCTTGGTTCATTAGAGACGAGATGATGAAGGAAATAGATCAAAATCACTTTGTTGTACCAACTCGAATATAGGGTCAAAAATACCTTTATCCCTTTGGCTTCATGTATACCTTGAATCTGCCAGATTGTGAAACAAAAATGGAATAGAATTGACCCTGCTTCAGTTTAAATCTTGAGGCTTTAAATTGCACACTCTTTCCCAGCAACTCTAGTTTTTGCAGACTAGATAAAATAACAGAGGTGGAGGAAGATGGTAAGGCTATAAATGGATAATGGGTAAGACATGAAACAAAGTTGCTAGAGTCTAAATTAGATAAGGGTTATAATGATAATGGGTAAGACATAGGTGATGTTTCAATCTAAAACTTGAGGTTCCAAATTACAAAAAATTATGTATATCCCCAGCAGAGTCACCAAAAACTATTGGTTCGATATTTTGTCGATCAGAGTACTAATAAACAAAATAGGTCTAATCAGCCAAAGTAGGAAGATTGGTCATCCAAATGTGTAGGTTTACCACATCAAAAGGGGACTAATCTCTCCTCTCATCAAGGGGAGGTTCCCTATATATATATATATATATATATATATATATATATATATATATAATACTCAAGGGTAGGACAAACCATCCATCTCTCTTTTTTCAGAGATGATGCGTGCAGATCAAAGAAAAAATCTCAAGGGAAATGATAGAAAACACTCCTCTTCTTTTAGAAGTACTATTCATCAAACCACAAGAATACTCCTAGTAGTAATTGTAAAATGTAAACAAGGACGTAGTAACTATCAAATCGAGATGTAGCACAAAGTCTCCACCTGAATTTCCCAATAGTGAGATATGAAGGACAATGAGGGCACAAAGTCATCCCAAGGTCCTTTATATAGAAATGAAAAGAAAACACATTAAAAGGAAATTATGGGGGCACAAAGTCTCTCCACAGTTGACTTCAGGACACCTTCCTGACTACTTTCACTAATTCTACTTGTTGAATTAAAGGAATAGAAAATATATTAAGGAAAAAGACATAAGAACAGTTTCCCCAACAACAAAGATATCACAGCACAAAGTCTAAAAAGTCACTTGCTTTCTTATTCCAATAACAAAATATGATCAACAGTCTAAGCTCAAAGTCTCAGTAATGCCTTTCAATTTAGGCAAAGTTTCATTTTTGATTATCAGAGAGAGATATTTTTACACTAACAACAGATTCCCTTAAATAGCCAATTTAAGAAGGACTCGAGAATAGTAACACATCATGTTGCATTGAAATCTGTTAAGAAGACAGGCTGAAATTTAGGGGCATCTACCCATTTGCTTTTCTCAATGCAGAGAAACAAGTCATGCTATTGAAAGTTTGCATCTTTCAATGTCCACCTGGTGATCTGATCCTTCTTCATCATTCCTCCTTTCTTGGTTAATTGAATCAGTTCCTTGATTCAATTTGATACTTTATTCCTTTATATAGAAATGAAAATAAAACACATTAAAAGGCAATTATGGGGGCACAAAGTCTCTCCACAGTTGACTTCAGGACACCTTCCTGACTACTTTCAGTAATCCTGCTTGTTGAATTAAAGGAATAGAAAATATATTAAGGAAAAAGACATAAGAACAGTTTCCCCAACAACAAAGATATCACAGCACAAAGTCTGAAAAGTCACTTGCTTTCTTATTCCAATAACAAAATATGATCAACAATCTAAGCTCAAAGTCTCAGTAATGCCTTTCAATTTAGGCAAAGTTTCATTTCTGATTATCAGAGAGATATTTTTACACTAACAACAGATTCCTTATATAGCCAATTTAAGAAGGACTCAAGAATAGTAACACATCATGTTGCATTGAAATCTGTTAAGAAGACAGGCTGAAATTTAGGGGCATCTACCCATTTGCTTTTCTCAATGCAGAGAAACAAGTCACGCTATTGAAAGTTTGCATCTTTCAATGTCCACCTGGTGATCTGATTCTTCCTCATCATTCCTCCTTTTTTGGTTAATTGAATCAGTTCCTTGATTCAATTTGATACTTTATTCCTTAATCGCTTCCTGATGATCTTGGCCTTAAAGCCTGTGAATGCATTCGGGTCTGTAGATTACAAGGATCAATGGCTATTTTATGAGCTTTGAAATTGACATTCACGTACCCATCAATATGCTTTCAATAGTTAGTTTGTTGTTCTTAAATTTGACGTCTTCAGGTGTGTCACCCCTTGGTCCTTCTATGGCTTTCCTATTTTGCATCCTTCTGAAGGGAAGGTGACCCTTCAGCTTTGGGGGAGTGTCTTTTAAGTTAGTAGCAGAGAGTCCCCCGCAAGGGCACCTGCCCTTCAGGGTCCTTCGGTGGCCTTTTCTTTGGAGTCTCTTGCAGACATTGCCCGCAGACATTTTCCCTGGGCTTTCTCTGTAGGCATTTTCCTTGAGCTTTCTTCATGGGCATTTTCCCCAGGATTTTTCCTGCAGACAAAAAGTCTGCGAACAAATTCTCGCAAACAAAAAGTCCATAGAATTGTTTCGATTGATTTGTCTCTTTGGAAATTTCTTCAGGCTTTCTGCCCACAGCTTCTTTCTTGAATTCCTTCAAACTTTTTGTTTGAATAAATTCCTTCAAACAAAAAGTCTGAAAGAATTGTTTCTTGCCTTAGTCTTTTTTGACTGCCTTAAACAAAAATTTGAAAGAATTACCCTTGTAGCTTCCTTGAAAATGACCCTTCTGAAGGGTGCTTTTGTCGACCAAGTGCCCTCCACAAGGGCATTTATCCTTTTGGAGGCTCTTTTGAACTTTTGCTTTGAACCACTCCTTTGAACCAATTTTTTGAACCAAGATTTGAACCACGCTTTGAACCAAGCTTTGATTAAACGAAGTCGTTGAACCAAAGTGGTTCAATGGTTCATCAGTTCAATGGGTTCATTCTCTTTAATTTGGCTAAGTCCTTTTGATCCTTATTAAACCAAATGTGTTGAACCTTGAACCCGTTAAACCTTTGAACCAAAGTGGTTCAATGGTTCAACAGTTTAATGGTTCAAACCTTCTTTGCTTAGATGCTTGCCGATGGACATTTTTTATTAAACCAAGGTGCTGAACCAATATCAAAAATGACTAAGTGTTGGAAATTGATTATTTTGATTGAACCCACTTGCAAAAGCTTTTGAACTAAACCTACCTACAGAGTCTGTAGAAACTAATTCCATCATTTTCTCTAACCTTGAAAGAGTCTGTAGATTTCAACCTGTGAAGCCTATTGAACTTGGCCTTCAGAGTCCATAGATTTTATTTTCCTACTAAGTCCATAGATTTCTCTTCCTACTGAGTCCATAGATGCAAGCCTATAGAGTCTGTAGATTCAAGCCTGTATAGTCCGTAGATTTTTGAGAAGCTTGAAAAATGAGGAATTTGAATGCCCAAGACAAATTTTGAAAAGGGAAGAGACAATTTTGGTATGTAGGATCAAAATAATTCAAATGTTGTCCCAAAAATGAGTGATATTTTTGGGGGACAACACTATCTATATCCATTGATGTAGAACTATATCAACTTCTATATGAAACTCTGCCTATATCCCTTCCTTTCAAGGTTCTCCTTCATCTATTCATAACTAATCCCCTTAGTCCTTTGGGTAATCAAATAAAAATGATAATATTAGTAAAATCAATCCTTATATCTTCTTATCACTCTCTCTACATCTTTGGTCATGCCTCTAACTCAAACTATTTGTCTACTTACCCCTCACATACACCTTTCTAGCTTTACCTTCTACTAGCCCTATTTTTGGGTAAAGCTCTTTGTTGGGAGCATCTAATAGATCTTCACCAAAAACTAATTACATTTTTAAGGACCCATTTGGCCCATACAATTCCCACATTAACCCTCTGACATAACTCTCAAGGAAAATTGTACTTCCTTCTTTAGGCCTCTCACCAATTAGCCCTCCATTTGTGCAAACCTCCTTAGTATGAAACATGTATGAACTTTCTATATAATATATTAACCTTTATAGATACCCATTTGGCTCTTTTATCTGAACTAATCATTTTTTAATCCCCTTCTTTGGACAAATTCTCTTGTTTCTATATCACCCCTTCTCACTTAACCCTTCTCTTGGCTTAGCACTAGATTACAACCTCATTTACATACTTTTACGTACCTAAAAATCTCTAAGATAAGTCCATTAGTTAGAAGACAACAAATAATGTAAGATTTCAAGTTTTTGGAATTTTCCAATAGTCAAATATCATTTTATACACTAAACCCTAGAATCATGGTTTCTAGGCCATTACCAGGGCCAAGAGCACATTAAAGGGGATAACTTTTGTCTTAATAGGTTTCAAAACCCCAAACCTTTTTCATTGGATCTGTACTGACTCTATACAACTTTCGAATTTAGATAGAAAATTTTGAAATCCCATAATCAATTGTGAACTTAAAACTCTAAGTTTATAACCTTGCCTATGCACACAGTCAAACTAGGTATAGGGTTACTTTGCCTTTCTTTCAACTCCCAAATATTCAAAACCTAATATGGGATTATATACACTTTCATTTACAATCTTATACCCTCTACAATCTCAATGGAATCCCAAACTGGTTTCAACATAATATAACTCAGTCCTTTGATTGTATGTTGCCCTTTAGCAAACATGGTACTCAAGGATCGTTTCCTCTTTCAATGTCAGAGCACTATAAACCTATTCAATATGATCTTCCCCTTTCTATGATCATTATACATCCTTATTTAAACTCTTTAGAATCTATAGCAAGTTACAAGACTAACATAAGGCACATAATTTCTTGGTTGACAAACTATATGTTTTCCAAATGGGATTTTACCACTTCTTGACCAGTTATATTCCTAAAAATATTATTCTTAGAATTATTATTCATTATTTAACCTTCAACAACAATTTATACCAAAAGAATAAAATGCTTGGACAATAGTTGAATCTTGGACTATATGCAAGACTAAGTTTGTTAACAACTTGTTTAATCAATGAATTGCCCAAGTTATTAATTATTAGGTTGTTTTTTTATATGATGACTAGGGTGGACACTCCTCCATCATTACAATTATATACGTAATTGTTTCTACAATGTCATCTTCATAGGCACTCACCAAGGTATGGATATTCACTTGTAATTTTGAATTGTAATTTAGTACTTTTATTTTAATAATTTTACTATATACTTTGGCAAATATAACTTATATGCATGAATGTATTGTGTATGTAGGGATGTCATATGACATTTGATAGTTTGATTCAAATGACTATTGTGATAGCTCCTCATGTTTCTTTATCATTTGACATGTTTGTTCATGCAGTTAAACATGGCATTGACTCAGTGGAGCATCAACGTCAAATTGAGGAGGACCATGAGATTTTGGTAAGTGCATGTTTAAATAATTTTTTAATTATAGTTTAAAACATGATTTTATTAAAAAAAAATTATGTACACTTGTTAATTTTATAATAATATTTGTATTTGAATAGGTTCGACTGTAAGCAAGCTATGAGCATAGTACCTACAGTCAAACCTTGAAATAATCTAAGGCATTCAGGATACCTCCATATACAAGCAGGGTATCCCAAGGAGAGTCATCTTCAAAAAATGCAAAGAGAGGGAAACTATTTTATGATTAGGATATTGTAGATGATGTACTTTTTTGTATGCCTATATTTTAATGTACACATTTTTTGTATTGTACATGCATATATGATGTATTCCCCTAACATTAGATACAAGGTTGTTAGACATGATGTAATTTTTTATATGCCTATATGGAAATTCATGTATTATCAACATTATATGCCTATATATGGCATTCTTACATGACATTATTATTTTTTACATGAATATTTAAGAAAACCATTGAAGTAAATCGTGTTTGAATCACTTATGTTTAGAGTATTATAAATGATGGTTTTGATGTATTCTTAAGGATTAAAAATGTTATGATATTGTGAATAACTTGTTAGGATAATGTTGTAAATTAGACCCTTATAAGAAATTAAGACCCAAATGACATTCACTTGCTATGGTTTGCCATGGTTTGTTATGTTATGATATGGTTTATTATGCTATGGTTTGTTAGGATAATGTTGTAAATCAGACATTCACTTGATATGGTTTGATTTTTATCTTATTTCATAATCTAGATCCTCTTTCTACTCTTTGGAATTAATTTAGATTCTTACACCTAGTACTTATTCACAAATTTCCTCTCAATCTCTTTCTAGTTTCTTCCTAGGCACCTTCTTTGTGTCTCAAGGACCAAATCTTGGTCTATGTTTCAAGAGCTCAACCTATTATCACATATGGTCTTATATGATCATAACATACCTGGTATAACCCCCTTAAATTACTCAAACAATATTATGCTCTAATTCCACACCTTATAGACACAATGCTCTCTCAAGGCTTGTATCCTTTTTTTACTGTATTTTTCCTTGTATGAAAACATTATGATTTCTCAAGAGATTATAAGGGCATTTATAGGTACACTCTATTATGTTTCATTCCTATGTCAAATTTTATATCCCAACTCCACCTCTAACTATCACTTCCTTCATTGGCATACCCTCATTTAGGCCTAATTAGCCCTATTCCAAACCCTCAGTCCTAGAATCTATACACATTCATATAATATTAAGTTAAAACCTTTTGATTCACCTTGTATATGTATAGGGAAGCAAGATTACAAAGTTTCATTAAATTCCCATGGTTAAATCTCTCATAAATGCCTGAATCTCACTAATCTAGAGTTTTCTATGCCTTGTACATACTCTCCAAAGGACTAATTTGACCTTCCCACTAATCTTATTTTGTTGAAAACATACTCATGACATCTAAAACATACCAATTTTACCGTTTCATTGAAGGCCCCAAGTCTTCCTTGTACCTATTTTCCACTTTTTCCCAAGTAGGACTATAAGGCCTAATAGGCCTAATTCATGTTCTTAAAGATTATTTTTCCATGTGACGTTATTGCTCACTCTTGACCCCACTCTCACACATATAATACTGACGTTTTACCATATCTCCTCCCATAGACTTACCCCAACCTCCAAACCACCTTCAACATTTGAATTAGGGAAGCCATACATTTAGTTATCATAATTTTTATTACATTATTTTAAATTTATAAGTTGTGTGCAAAGAGGGTTTGTGGGTACAAGTTCAATGGATTGGCATAATTGATCAATCTTTCCACTCCTCACTAAAAGTTTTGGCATAATATCCTCTACCTCCAACTAACAAATTTGGCTCTAAAACTAGCAGGGATAAATCTACCACTTTGATCACATCTATATAGGCAAATTACATATGTTCTAAGAACCTTGACTCCCACTTCCACCCACAAGTGAATTTTCACTACTGTTCTAGAGCATGAAAACACTGACAACAAATATTGTCAAAGTTGAAGATACGGTTCGATAACTCAATTTTTGGTGCTTTTTGGCTGAAAAATAGAACTACCAACACATTCGAAGGGAAAAATAATATCTAGGACTAGGTTTTTTCCCTCCCATTTGGCCTAGATGATAAACCAACCACCCATTCTAGGCTCAAGAACACCTTCCTAATACAAGAAAAAGGCTTATTTGTAGCCTAACTTCAGGCATGCATAAGAAAAAAATATAAGTCATATGGAGGAACCATGATATCCCTCGTGTGCATGGGAAAATCCTCTAATTTCACTCCAAATCTAGTTTGAATCACCTTTAAAAAAAATCTATGCCAGAAGTTGCAATAAAGGGTCCTAAAATGTAAATTTGTGGTAGTGAAGAGACAACTTCTTGACCTCCAACTAGTAACTTTGCCTCTAAAATTGGCAGGTGAAAATATACCACTTCAAACATGTCTATATAGGAAAATTATACATGCTCCAACAACCTTGACATCTACTTCCACCTACAAGTGAATATCACTATTGTTTCAGAGCATGGAAACACTGACAACAAATGTTGTCAGAGTTGAAGCTACAGTACAAGAACTTAATTTTTGGTATTTTTTGGTTGAAACCTAGAACTGAAAACAAATATAAAGTTGTGAATAAATAATAGGAATAGGTTCTTGACCTCCCATCTGGCCCAGATGACAAACACACCACCCATTCTAGGCTCAAGAACACCCTTCCCAATACAAGAAAGAGGTTGATTTTTAGCATAACTTAAGGCATGCATAAGACCAAAATTGTAAGTTATATGGAAGAACCATAAGATCCTTAATGTGTATGGTAAATTTATCTAATTTTACCCTAAATCTATTTTGAATCACCTTTAAGAGCAATATGTGCCACAAGTTTCAGTAAAGGGTCCTAAAATGCAAATTTTTAGTAGTGAAGAGACAACTTCTTGACCTCTAACTAGAAACTTTGCCTCTAGAACTAGAAGGTGAAAATACACCACTTCAATCATGTCTATATATTCAAACTATATGTTTTATAATAACCTTGACACCTACTTCCACCCACACGTGAATTTTCACTACTATTCTGGAGCACGAAAACACTAACAATAAATGTTGTCAAAGTTGAAGATACGGTCTGAGAACTTAATTTTTGGTGTTTTTTGGCTGAAAATTAGCACTCCCAACACATCCAAATGGGTGAATAAAATCTAGGATTGGGTTCTTGACCTCCCATCTATCCCAGATGACAAACCCAACACCCATTTTGGGCTCTATAATGTCCTTCCCAATACAAGAAAGAGGCTAATTTTTAGCCTAACTTCAGGCATGCATAAGACCAAAAATATAAGTTGTATGGATGAACCTTAAGATATTTTGCGTGCATGTTAAATTCCTCTAGTTTCACCCCAAATCTATTATAAATCACCTTTAAGAGTAATATGTGCCAGAAGTTACAGTAAAGTGTCTTAAAATGCAAATTTTTGGTCGTAAAAAGATAACTTCTTGACCTCCAATTAGCAACATTGCCTCTGGAATAGGCTGGTGAAAATACACCACTTCAAGCACATTTATATAGGCAAATTACATGTTTCTCAATAACCTTGACACCCACTTCCACCTGCAAGTGAATTTTAACTACTATTTCGAAGCATGGAAACACTGACAATAAATGTTGTCAAAGTTGAAACTATGGTCTGAGAACTCAATTTTGGTGCTTATTGGCTAAAAAATGGCACTGCCAACACATTAAAAGGGGTGAATAACATATAATACCAGTTTCTTAACCTACCATCTAGCTCAGATGACAAACCCACCTCCCATTCTAAGCTCAAAAATGCCCTTCCCAATACAAGAAAGAGGCTGATTTTTAACCTAACTTCAGGCATGTATAAAACCAAAACTGTAAGTCATATGGAGGAACCATAAGATCCCTTATGTTCATAATAAATTCCTCTAATTTTTGACTTAATTCTAGTTTAGATCATCTATAAGATAAATTTGTACCAGAAGTTGCAGTAAAGGGTCCTAAAATGCAAATTTTTGGTAGTGAAGAGACAACTTCTTGACCTCCAACTAGCAATTTTGCCTTCGTGACTAGCAGGTGAAAATACACCACTTCAAGCAAATATATATAGGTTAATTACATGTGTTCCAAGAACCTTAACACCCACTTCCACCTACAAGTGAATTTTCACTATTGTTTCAGAGCATGAAAACACTGACAACAAATGTATTTGGAAGGCTATAAGGAGAAATAAACTTGTCATGACAGAAACACTAAGTACTTTTACCAAGCTTCTCTTAGCTTCAATAATATGAAATTATTTACTAACGATTCCAACCACATGAAGGTGGAAGCTGATTTAACACCACTAACCTACAAAAAAATGTTAATAAGTTATTAAAGATGAAATTTATGCATGTACTACCTACAAAATCAAAAACATTTGGTAAAATTGATTACATATACATTTTACAAGTCAACATACCTATACATTTCAATCTAATGAACCACTTGGATCTATTCTAATCTTGATAGTATCAAGAATAGCTTCATGGTCTAACTCACGATCTTTCCATAGATTCTTATTTCTTGGCCTCCCATGATAATTTTGCAATTGAAAATTTGTTGCAAGAATGAAATTTGAATAGTGTAAAATCTTCCTATGAGTTTCAAAGTCTTCAAAAAACCATACTTTTTAATTTTTTATAGGATATCATTGAAGCCAAGTTCAAGTGACTACCATAGACCCAGTGGGATAATCAATTTTTCTCCATCTACAACTGGGGAAGTAAATTTTTTATTTCCATCTACACACCAACATAAGTAGTAATCTATTCCCTCTTCATTATCCTCATCTGCAATAACTTCAAAAACATGTCCTACATCATAAAAATAAATTTTAATGACATTATGAAGATAGATAATGAGAATAAATAGTACATAAAGATTAATCTTCTACCTGGCTGTACTAGATTGGATATATGGTCAAAGTCATGTGAGGATGTCATGTTAGTAAGTTGCAATGCTGGTGGAACCTGATATGTGTTGATTGATATTAGAGGTTTGGAACTCTAGCCATCCACCCACTCTTGTGACTCACACTCATTCCAAATAAAGTCCATGCATGCAAAACAAAGCATTCCAAATGTCACATTTGAATAGTCCAAAAACCTGCATTTAAACTATGAAATGATTGGAGCTCACTTGAAACTATTAGAGTCATACAATCTTCATTGTTTGCCAAGTCTTTTTCCTTTATTAACCAAAAATGTCTATGAACAGTAGAATTTTCTTGAGCATCATGACACATGTTCTCATTACACCAGTCAACCACAGTTTTTGTATCAATCAAATTAGCAACATTGTCATAGTTTGACTCCTCCCTTGAAATGGCTCTTTTTATACATGTTCTAGCACCATCATGCTCCCCTTTTCCATGGCCAACCTCAGTGAAAGTATAAATATGTTCTACACCAATGGTAACTTTCATCTTGCTCAACCAATAAAACATCAATGCATTCTTGAATTGTGATGTGTAATTGTCTGACCAAATGTAATGTCATTTGAAATTAATGTTCCTTTAAGTCAACTGTCCATAAAACTTATCAAAACAACCTTGCACATACTATGTACAATGTGATCAGTCATCACTGATATAAAAATGGTATTCCCTTAATATTTTTTAATATTCTTCTATACTATCAAGTACATGCATGAATGTTATGTGCACAAATATGGTAATTTGTGTTAAGTTGTAATACCATGATTGAACTTCCATTTTTGATTTGAATGTGTAATTCAACTACTAAAACAATAGAATCAAGTGGGATTGTGTCCTTACTTAGATTTAAATGTTCATCCAACCATTTAGCCATATGTGTGTGCGTTGCATACTCATAAACAATTTTCTCCATGAATTTGACCATAAAACATGAAACATGTATCTCTTTCATAACAAGCTCACACCTTTTAGATTCTTTTCCATCTTTTACTTGATAAGTCAAAAAAAATTATTTACTCAAACCAACTAATTCTTATCCAATTACACTTGTACACTCCTCATGGATACATTTTTACAATTTCAGTAATCTACCGCAAATGTTGCAATTTCCATCCAAACATGTTTTCTTATAAAAGAACTGTCCATTTGGTCTTTCAAAAATAATTATTTGAAATAAATTCCTTGGTTTGTTTTGGTGAAATTTCTATGACACACTCCTACAAAATATTAGTAGTATGCAAAGTATAATGAATATGGTGAAAAATATCATAGTGCATTGAAAAGTCAACATGTTGCCTACAACAAGAGGTGAGTGTGTGATTTATTTTTATATAAAAAGGTTTGGCCATCTCAAAAAGTCTTTGAATAATAGTAATTTATAGATGTTTTTCTAAAACCTTATAGTACAATTGTGTTTGAATCATATCTAAGAAATATTTTGGATGTGGTTCACAATTATGGGAACCAACTCTTATTTTCACTACATCTCTTGCATTGGGCAAAACTCTTGTATTATTTTTTCAAAATTATATAAGTAACTCTTTCAAGATATCAACTATAGCCTTGTCCTTTCATTGAAGTCTACCATAGAATGACTAGATATCTTTTGTATTGGTTTCATTAAGTCTTTCATGTCTTGCAATTGCTTTCATTAATGTTTTTTATATTTATATCAAATTTTTGACTTGTTTTTTGAAATCAATCATTTTTTCCCTATTTTACCACTTACTATACAAGTAGTCATTATACATCAGGAAGCATTACAATCTTTGTTGCATGATTTTGGACCTAAAATATGATATGCATCATGTAGATTTTCAACAATTTCATCATTTTCATAATTTTCATTATCTATGTTAGATGGTCTTAGTCATAATGTGTACATTATAGGTCTCATCTTAAGCAATTTCATCAACAAAATAAATAATTGACATCTTTGACTATCATACTTTAATTTATGAAAGAAATTATCCCAAATTTCTTAAGCCAATCTTCTTGATTAGCGGTTAGACATTTTGTTATGCATTGGTTTCAAAATATTTTTATCAACTTCAATTAAGTACTTATCTTTTCTATGCATAATTCTTGGAGCTGTTGTTATTGGTGGAATCTATTTAGAGGGTGTTTCAAAATCATTATATGTTTCCATGAAATTTTCTTCAGATGTGTTTATTTCTTCATTATGTGTTTCCATTAAATTTTCTTCATTGTTAATTTCATCATTATTTGAGTCCATTAAATGTTACTTATTGTTTTTGGTCAAACTATCTTGCATAGGCTCTTCATCAACATAATAAAAAACTTTAAACTTTGTATATGAATTTTAAACATTATCTAATTCTCTATTCTCATTTTCATCATTATTCAATTCATTATTGTGAATTTCATCATAATTCAATTCATTATTATTAATTTCATCATTATTTAATTGATTATTATCAATTGTCTCAATAACTAAGGCATTTGGCTCATCAGGGTTAGTGTTTGTACCTTATTTGAAATGAATTGCTTACATTCATACCTTGTTTTTTCTCTCAACTCTTTTAATTGATCTGATGTTTTGCTCTTCAACTTCATACTCCTCCCTGAATGTGAACTGGATCCCACTTTGACAAAATCAACCAAGAAATTACTACAAATGTGGGGTCCCAAAAAAAACTGCAACCAAGAAAGCACGTAGAGTACACAGGGAATGTCTATGGGGAAAATAATCTCGATTAGGCATAAAAATAGACATTTAAAAATGAGTTTTTGTTTTTATTTCAAGGAATATGTACGTGTTATAGGAATGCATACACATTATAGGAATGCATATGCATTATAATAATCCATACATGTTATAAGAACATTGTTATAGGACTATGTTCACATTTTTATAACACATATGCATTCCTTAAAGTATACGTGTATACCATATAAACAAGCAAAAAGGCTCATATTCAACTATTTTTTCCATTATAATACTACAATATGATGCAATAACACTCAATAAAACTATAATATGATGTAAAAATCCCTAATATGATGCAATAAGGCTATCAGATGTTGAAATAACACTATCATATCATGCAATAAGGCTCAATATGATGCAATAAGACTATCATATGATGAAATAAGACTATCATGCGATGTAATAAGACTATCATGTGATGTAATAATACTATCATACATAATAAATATCCAATATGATGCATTTAGGCTATTATATGATGCAATTAGGCTATCATATGATGCAATAAGGCTCAATATGATGTAATTAAGCTATCATATGATGCCATAAGGCTCAATACAATGCATAAATTCCCAATATGATACATAAATCTCCAATACATGATGCAATAAGACTTTTGATAAGACTATGAAGCAATAGTACTAATGAACGATGCAATAAGTCTCAATATGTAATATAAAATGAGCTAATTTTTCCCAAAATCCCATCATAGATCCTTACAAAACTAGGTGAATAATAGATTCACAAATTAGCACTAATCACATTCATGAATTTATGCATTTTCTATGAAATCAAAAAAGTTAGGGGTTGTGTTTATTATAAAATTAGGATTTAGGGTTAGGGGTTTAGTGTAACAGGTTTGTACAGGTGTATATGTCATAAAATTAGGGTTTAAGGGAACTACATACATGTGTTAAGTTATGGAGCTAAAAGCTTCACTAATATGCAAAAGTGGAGGTTGTTAGGTTACACAGTAATCGACATCAGCCAGAACCTGCCGACATCTGTCAGGGGTCGATCGACATTTACTGACATCGATTAGGCATCAGCTAACATTGGTCATATCTAGATAGATAGAGACTAGCAT
Organism: Torreya grandis; assembly: GCA_037957365.1. Lineage (NCBI taxonomy): Eukaryota > Viridiplantae > Streptophyta > Pinopsida > Cupressales > Taxaceae > Torreya > Torreya grandis. Next base: position 1,082,137 of record JARHVA010004319.1, on the reverse strand, counting down.
CAGTCATCTGTGTATTTCTAGAATTGTTCTAATTTTAGGAGAACAGTGAGTTTGCATGTAAAGACTAATTTTAGTCTTGAGTCTGTGTTTCTAATTATTGTTTTCTTGGGGTTCTATTTAAGAGGCCCATGGGGTTGTATTTTAATTAAGGAGGCAACAAAGGTTGAGTTTATTTTCACTTGGGTGGAGGCAACAACGATTGAGTTGATTGTCACAGGAGTAGGCAAAATAACCATTGAGTTGATTGTCATAGAGTAAGCAAAACAACCATTGAGTTGATTGTCACTGGAGGGAACAATAACTCGGTATTGAGTTGATTGTTGGTTGCAATTGAGAGAGAGAGAACTCTTGAGGGAGAATTATTGTACATCTTTGAGGTGTGGGAAGAGTGAGATTTCTTCATTGTATTTCCTTATGGTAGAGTTTAATACAAGATTAGTTGTTTCTCGTATCTCCTATTCTTTGTTGTTTCTGATTTCTAGTTACTTATTACTTTTGGTTTAATTCTATGTTTAGTTGCTTATACAAAAATAATCAATTGTGCTCTAAGGTACTAACAATTGGTATCAAAGAGAGCTACAGGATCCTAACAGGTGGTATCAGAGCAGGTTAGTGTTTGTTGATTACAAGTTCACTCACAGGGGTTTCTGTTTGAGTGGGAGTAAAGCAATGGCAGAAGAAAGTAAACTAAGAATGGAGAAATTCAATGGCAAGAATTATCAATTATGGAGGATGTAGATAGAAGATTATCTGTATTAGAAAGATCTGTACTTATCGTTGGGTGGGGTTTCAAGAAAGCCATAGATATGCAAGATGAAGAATGAAATGCTCTTGATAGAAAGGCTCTTGGATCTATAAGGTTGAGCCTGGCATCGTCTATGATATCCAACTTATCACAGGAAAAGACAACGATAGAGTTATTGGATACATTGGCAAATTTATATGAAAAAGCCTCAGCTTCGAATAAGGTATATCTTATGAAGAAATTATTTAATTTGCAAATGTAGTAAGGTGGATCTGTATATAGTCATCTTAATGATTTCCATGAAATTGTAAATCAGTTAATTTCAGTCAAAATAGTTTTTGATGATGAAATTAAGGCTCTCTTAATCTTATGCTCTTTACCTAAAAGTTGGCATAGCTTGGTAATGGTAGTTAGTAATATTGCATCTGCTTCAAATATCTTGAAAGTTGATGATGTTTTTAGTGTAATCTTGAATGAAGAAGTTCACAGGAGAAGCACAGGGGAAACATCAGGTAATGCTTTAAGTGTTGAAAGTAGGGGATGGCAAAGAGAGAAGGGCAAGCAAGGGAAATCAAGGTCAAAGATGGGCAGTAGATCCAAATCCAAAAATGGAAGTATCACCTACTATAATTATGGAAAGAAAGGACATGCAAAGAAATATTGTTGGTTGAAAGAAGATCAGCATAAAGGTAATAAAGAAGCAAATGATGCAGGTATTATTGCACAAGATGCTCTTATAATTTATTTGGATAGTCAGGTAGAATCATGGGTTTTAGATTCTAGTGCTTCTTTCCATGCAACCCCAAATAGAAAAAAATTTCATGATTATGTCCATGGAGACTTTGGAAAAGTTTATTTAGGGGATGGTGAGCCTTGTCAAATTGTTGGCAAAGGAAAAGTGTAGCTGAAATTGTAGACTAGCAACATATGGGTGTTGAAAGATGTCATGCATGTACCCATCCTAAAGAGGAATCTAATTTCTATAAGAAAGTTGGGTGATAAGGGTTGCATAGTAACTCTCACAGCTAAATCTTGGAAAGTTTCTAAGGGTGCACTTGTATTAACAAGAGCTAAGAAAGTAGGTACAGTTTATCTATCTACTTGTATTATTGATTCTCCTTCTATTTTATCTACTTTAGATGTAGATGCAAAGATGTGGCACTGTAGGCTTGGTCACATGAGTGAGAAGGGAATGGATGTTCTTAAGTCAAAAGGTAAGCTTTTAGATTTGATAGATCGAGATTTGTGTGAGCATTGTATTTTTGGGAAACAAGAGAAAGTGAGGTTTCTCAAGACTGGGTCAATAAAGAAGAAGCACAAGTTGGAGCTTGTTTATATAGACGTGTGGAGACCAGCTCAGGGAGCTTCTATTGGAGGATCATAGTATTATGTTTCTTTCATTGATGATGCTACAAGAAAGGTATGGGTTTATTGCATAAAGAGGAAATCTAATGTTTTTGACACATTTAAGAAATGGAAAGCCTTGGTTTTCAATGAGAAGGTGATGGACAGTGATCAGCATAAGAGGCTGAATAATTTTGAGCAGGGCAATCTTGATTTGGATGAGGTTATGATCCAAAATAAGCTCACGGGTAAAAATCATCACTCATAGGAAAACACAGACACCGATGTCAGTCAAGCAGAGACTGATGTCAATCAGGCAGGAACTGACATCGGTCAAGTGGAGACCAAAGTTGATGATGTCAGTCAGGTGGGAACTAACATCGATCAGGTGAGAACTGACGTCGGTCAGGTTGGTCAGATAGAACCGACATTGGTTAGGTGTAGATCGAGAGATGACCGGGATCGGTCACTGTTAGAATGAAATTTGGGCAGATAGTAAGCTGTCAATGAGTCTCAAATGCCCATGAGGAGGACCGAAAGGGTAAGTAAACCTCCAATTTCTTATTCCCCTTCTTTATACTACTTGTTGCTCACTAATGGTGGAAAACCAGGAAGTTTTGAAGAGGCAATGTAGGTAGAATCCAGGAAACAGTGGGAGCATGGCATGAATGAGGAATTTGATTCCTTGGAAGAGAACCAAACGTGGGATTTGGTTGAATTGCAGGCTAGAAAGAAAGCACTAAAAGATAAATGGATTTACAGGTTAAAGAAAGGAGAGAATGGACATGTGAGACATAAGGCTAGGTTATATGGTCTTGAGCAAGCTCCAAGACAATAGTATTTGAGGTTTGACAGGTTTATGATAAAGCATGGCTTTAGTAAATGTCAATCTGACCATTGTGTTTATTTTACCAGATTGGATAATAGTAGCTACATTATCCTATTACTGTATGTAGGTGATATGCTTGTTTTAGGTTCACACATGCAGAAAATTACTGAGCTAAAGGTAAAATTAGCTTAGACATTTGCCATGAAGGAAGAGCAGAAATCCTTGGCATGAGTATTTCTAGAGACTGGAAAAATCACAAGTTGATTTTTTCTCAAGAGGATTATGTTAATAAGGTGTTGGAGAGGTTTAATATGCATGATGCAAAACTGGTAAGCACACCTATGGCTGGGCAGTTCAAGCTAAGCAAAGAACAATGTCCTAAATCACATGATGAGGTTGAGTACATGGTATGTACAAAACCTAATATTACCCAAGTAGTGGGAGTTGTCAGCAAGTTTATGGCCAATCCAGTAAAGGAGCACTAAAAAGCAATTCAGTGGATTCTCAGATATCTGAGAGGGACCAGCAGTAGGCATTTATGCTATGTAGGGTCAAACACTTCTCTACATGGGTATGTAGATTTGGATATGGTAGGTGACTTGGATGGCAGGAGAAGCACCATAGGATATGTGTTCACTGTTGGTGGAATGGCGGTTAGTTGGATTTCAAAGTTGCAGAAGGTTGTTGCAGTCACAACAGCTAGTAAGGAAATGTTTTGGATGACTCAGTTCATGGAAGAGTTGGGAAAGGAGCAAGAGAGTTGCAAATTATACAGTGATAGTCAAAGTGCAATTCATTTATTAAATAATTCAGCCTTTCATTCAAGAACTAAGAATATACAGCTTAGGTACCACTTCATTAGACAGGTATTAGAGGATGCTCAGTTGAAGCTAGAAATGATCCATACAGAAAAGAACCCTGCTGATATGTTAACAAAGGCAGTAACAAAGGAGAAGTTGAATCTTCATTCAAATTTTGCTGGTCTTCAAGATTGAACTTGAAGATGGAGAAATAAGCCAGAAACAAATTAGAGGATGTTGTTGTACAGGTATAGGTACAGGTGCAACTATTTATCTCCAAGTGGGAGATTGTTAAGTTGTGGAGCTAAAAGCTTCACTAATATACAAAAGTGGAGGTTCTTGGGTTACACAGTAACCGACGTCGATCATAACCTATCGACATCAATTAGGGGTCGACCAACATCTGCCAACATAGGTTATGCATCGGCTGACATCGGTCATCTCTAGATAGACAGAGACCGGCATCATTCATCTGTGTATTTCTAGAATTATTCTAATTTTAGGAGAATAATGAATTTGCATGTTAAGACTAATTTTAGTCTTGAGTCTACAATTCTAATTATTGTTTGCTTGGGGTTCTATTTAAGAGACCCATGGGGCTGTATTGTAATTAAGGAGGCAACAACGGTTGAGTTGATTGTCACTTGGGTGGAGGCAACAATGGTTGAGTTGATTGTCACTTGGGTGGAGGCAACAATGGTTGAGTTGATTGTCACAGGAGTAGGTAAAACAAGCATTGAGTTGATTGTCACATAGTAGGCAAAATAACCATTGAGTTGATTGTCACTGGAGGGAACAACAACTTGGTATTGAGTTGATTGTTGGTTGTAATTGAGAGAGAGAGAGAACTCTTGAGGGAGAATTATTGTACATCTTTGAGGTGTGGGAAGAGTGAGATTTCTTCATTGTATTTCCTTTTAGTAGAGTTTAATACAAGATTGGTTGTTTCTCGTATCTCCTATTCTTTGTTTTTTCTAATTTTTAGTTACTTATTACTTCTAGTTTAATTTTGTGTTTAGTTACTTATACAAAAATAATCAAATGTGCTCTAAGGTACTAACAATTGGTATTAGAGAGAGCTACAGGATCCTAACAACATGTTTAAGTGATAAAATTAGGATTTATGATCAACATGTCATGAAACGTGACCTAATTTAGCCCTTTCAATCACATTGTAGACTCTAATTTAGGTTCAATGGCTTGAAATTGGCAAATTTGCATTTGAATATGCATTTTTAATTAGATTAGGGTAAATTAGGTCATACATGTTGCATCTAGATTATATAATAAATAGGGCCATAAATTGAGTTTAGGGGCTCAATTTTGCCCAAATCACCTCCCTAATTGAACCAATTGACCAATTGGTTCAATTTATGATAGATATAATCATACTTAATTTTGACCCAAATCATATATATCATGATCTTATAATTATGTCAAGAAGGGGTCCAAATTGGCCTCCCATGCCTCCTCAATTGAATTTCCCTTATAATTTGGCCTTGTTTAACGACGTGTGTACCTCATACACTCAAATTTGTGTTAAAGCTATCAGAGATGCATCAAGTCCTAGAAGTTTCATAGTTGGCATGCCCTAAGATGCCAAATTCAATTACATATCACCATGTGTACCTTATACGTGCTTGAAAGTATCAATAATGTTAGAGGTATTAGGTCTTAAAATCTTTAAATAGCTATTTATCATATCCCTGTGAGGCTTGATCCAATTAGATATGTATACATGTGTGTATCTTATACACACATATATTTGTGTTAGAGATCTAACTGTCACTTGTCTTAGAATTATCAAATTTGTCAGAGCCTCAGGATGCCCAATCCAATCAAATATGTACACATACATGTGTAGGTATAGTACACCTAGAGAAGTGTTAGAGTTTTCAGATATGCATATCTTCGATACTTGGACATGTTCCATCACTAAGCCAACCAATCCAACTAAGACCTATTCATAAATTTATCTTACATACATAGAAGCCTATTTAATGTTTAAATATTAACATCGATCCAATCAACTCATGTCTAATAAATAATTCACACATGTGGTATGAGCCTCTAACTTGCCATTACTATACAAAAATTGTCATGTAGAGCCCTTTAAGGTCGCATAAAAATTTCAAGAAAGCACCAAACGCTATCAATTTTATACATGTATACATATTCAAATTATGTATATCCCTCTACCTTGAATTACCTCTAGAGATCCTAAAACTTACATTCATATTAAGTCCTACACGTAGGAGAGAACACAATTCAGCAATGGACGAACCTCAACCTTAAATCCCAAGCTAGAGCAAGAATTTTAAGACATGTACTAATTTATTGCAATCCACTTCATAAGGTTTAAGCTCATTATAATGAAATATGAACAAGATGATTGAATATATATGTACAAAATATATATATTCTTAAAACCTTCGGCAAGGGGGTGCATACTAGTATTTAATTCTAATCAACCATCTATATGAGGTGAGTAATTCATCATCCATATGAACAATTATTGGGTCTCTCTGCTCAACATCATCCTTGAGGGTAAGGAGGTCTCAAATTTAGGGGACATTATCACAGGTTTAATATATCTTAAATAATTTCAATAGATATTGAGTTGGGATAAGTTATACATATGTCATACTTGGTTAATACTAGTTTTATACCTTCCCTTAATGGTTTCAAACAAAGTCCCTATTTAAAATAGATATTTTCTAAGATATACATTCATCACTAGGCACGTCATCTTAAAACAACATCTTAATAAATTACCACACCATCACTAATGGATACATGTGACCATTTCAAGTTTATTGAGCTCAAAACTACATCTTATACAAAACAAAATGCATACCCAACTTGCCCAAAATACTTAAGAATTTAATATGTAAATACATTATTGGTCCATCATCCTACTTTCATATCTTAACATCCCAATTACATAGTAAGGTATAAAACTCTATGGTATTAATAAGCATCAAGTATTGTCTAGCTTGTTTTTGAGCTTGCAATTGTTGCATCCATGGTGCGGCTAGGACTAGTCCCATATCAAAGACACACTCTCCTAATGACATGGTAATAGGTGGAGTGGTTGATGGTTATCCCATGTGTGATGGAGGGATAGATGAAGGATGTGTAAAAAATGGAGAATTAACCATATTTTCATAAGAGATCTTAATTTTAGGCAAAATTTGAATAATGTATTTGAATAAATTAGGGGAATCAAGTGAATAATTGTAACAATATAAGACTCTTGTTAGACATTCAATTGGGACCTCAAAATGCACCTATTGAATTAGATGTACAAAGTGACCTTGGAGGAAAATTTAGTGGCTTTATTCAACATAATTTAGGAATGTTTTTCAAATAATCCAATGCATGGTTCACAGGTATTAGGATCCATTAGATAGAATTATTGAAATCGATATCAAAGAGATGCACGGTTACACTAAGGGCTCAATTCTTATTTCTACTTACACAATATTATATATACTACATAGTCCAATTTAACAAGTTTGCCACTTAAAAAAATTAGTTCAAATTTTATAAATAAAGGGGTCTGGTCAAAGATATCAAAGAAACAACAAAAGGGTAAGATATGATTTTAGGCAAGTAGGATAATATCAATAAGAAACACAAAATTTAAGGACAAGTAGTATTTTAGGCAAGTAAGGTGGTAAGGTATATCCTACCCTACTAGGGGAAAAATCCAAATAGTTATGCATGTTTCAATTATCAAACAAGGCTATTGTTAACATGTGTTCTATTGACAAAACATATTGGTGTATATATTTATATATTAAAGTGCACCAAAAGTGAAACATGTAATATATAATACTTGTTCAACATTTTTTCTATAAAATTAAAAGTAACCAATCACATCTTGATAAGAGTCAAGTATTGATATTGTAATGCACAATGATTAGTACACTAAAGGTTAAGTTTTGATCTTAGGTTTAAAAAATGCATTTTATGACCTCTTGTAATAAAATTAGTTATATTATCAAATGTATAATGTGTTAGACCTTAAAACCTTATTTATAAGTAGTTAAGATGACATATTGAAATGGGTAAAAATTTCAAAGTCTAATGCGATGTTACAACACCTTTATTCACTATCCAGAGCCAATGGGACCTTTCCCCTATAAGAAACATGAAATTTGACATTTCCCCTATAATAATGCATGGCTAGTGGCACCTTTCCTCCATAACAAACATGAAATTTGTTTGTTTGATTTCATGTCTAAGTAACGCATATGTGTTATATAATACCTATGCATTATTTAGTGCCTTATATAACACGTATGTATTATATAATGCATATGTGTTATTTAAGGCACAAAATAATGCATTATTTAAATTTGAATTTCAAACCAAGCCTTTAGGCTCTGAAATGGCTTGGATTTTTGAGCCAAAGGCTTGGGACTATACATCTATAATCGAGACCAAGTATTTAGTAAAAACCAACAAATTTCAACTTTAATTGTCAAATATGCTATGGATTTCAACATAAAAATTTGAAAATTTTTTACCGTTACAATGAGCACATTGTCCTCTCTCTAAATGTATGGTTTTAATATTTTTTGCGCTATTTTAAGGGTTCAAACTATATTTATTTCTAACAACACCTTTTTTAATCCACTACATGCCTCACCCATACATGCCTATTCATGTTTATCTAATTTTTTTTCATTGATCTAATTGCAAAAAAAGAATGGTAACAAACTAGGCCTAATTATACACACATTCAAAAAAAATCAATTTTAATTTTTTTTTGAGGTAGTTAGGGTGGGTCACACGAATGGCTATCCATTTTTTTATTAGTTTTCAAGATATACTTAATTGTAAACTTAATAAAAAAAATATATTCATCAAAAAAGTATAGAAAAAATTCATAACACACTAGAAGAGCTAATCTAAATATTCACCAAAGGGTTTATAGCAATATTAAATGATGCTCAAAAATGGTGGGTCACATGGAATGGTACAATTCAAGGTCCTCTTCAAATTTTAGATGTTTGACCTATTTATAATTAACCATTTTTATAAAAAAAATAATAATAATAAAATTTAAAAAATAAAAAAATAAATAGTTTTTTGGAAAGTAGACTCAAAATGTTATAATTCATGTTTTAATACCATCTTCAAAATTTGAGTGTAGCCATATCTAATTATATATAGAAGTTCACATTTCTAAAATTTTAGAAAAATCATGTCCGTGGGTAGGCCCTTTTTTATCCCCCAAGTTGGTGCACTTACCCATATATAGTTTCAACAGTTTTCTAGTGCCAAATATGACACATATATGTGCTCTTTTGGGTAATCACCAATTTGATTTACCATATTCAAAATATTGATCACCGAAAGATCATCCCTTATATTGGATCCATGGATGATACTCTCAACATAAAATATTCACCAAAAAATCAAATAACCTAGAACATGCCAAAAAAAATCAGCATGTTCCTAGTTGTATTATTTCCTATGCATTTGTTTTTTTCTCCATGTTAGTAGATAGCATATCATTTTATTTTATACACACATATTTTCCATATCTTTTAAGTGTGATACATGCATACTCTAGAAACATGATCTATGCACATATAGATGTTCAAGCCTCTCACATCATAATGATGTTGGGGGCATCTACATTATTGATCGTGATTATTACCTATGTTTCATGTATTTATTTATCACTTTACGTTATCATGTTTTGAGTTTATATTGATAACACATGCCTATACCCATGCCTTTATCATTGTAGTGTACTTGATATGTAATTTATTTAATGTTTTTTTTATAAACACATATTTTTAGGGACCAGTATGTTAGGTTCAGGTTGGTTTCTTTTTATTGTCCTAATTCCATTTCTTTCACTTATTTGAGTTTGTCTTCCTTGATTTCTATTGTCTTGCATTATATTTATTATTGAGAATTAAAATATGCTCCATTTTTTTTAGCCTTTGTGTATTAGTTTGCCTATTTCTACATTTGAACATGTCTTTCTATGTTGTATTTGTACATTTAAATATGTCATTACTATGATTTTGGATAGTTTGCTAAGTCATGTCCCTTTATTTGTGTGACATTTTAACATGCCCCATGTATGAGTTCCCCTTGGACCATTATTTCTTGGCATTATTTTTTAGTACTCTTATATGTGTGTGTTTGATTGTGTGTTAATATTGGACTATTTCCTATCTAAACATTACCATAATGTACATCATACATCTTAGGACATGATGTGATCACATTTATATGTGCTTCAATGTTTTATCTATGTAGATATACTCCTACATTATGTTCAATGATATACAACATGATTATATGGTCATATTATACTTTGTAGGTAAGGTGACTACCATTTTTGCATCCTCTCACCTCAAAAAGGGGGCATATCGGTGGGGGCATGTCATAAAAACACATCTTCCACAATTTTAGATTACTTAGATTCACCATATTATATGGTGGGGGACTGCCATAAGTGCATGTCCTCAACAATTTCAAAGATTCCAAACTATATGATGTGGGCATGTCATATGGGCATGACCTCCATAATTTTTCCAATATCAATCATCAATTATTTAGATACACATTTGTGGAAACATTATATACATTTGGTACTATTATTACATAAACCAATACTATTATTCTAAACTTCAGTATTGTTATCATAGCCATATTTCACTTTTAGACACATATGACTTTCATATGCCATGCAAGGGTGCCTAAAATTTTAAAATGTATTCAATTTATTGATTTTAAATAATATCATGGACTGTTATGGACTATTATAGACTATTATTGAGCAAATATACTTTAGTAATTAGTTCACTTTTGGAAGGTTGAGTTGATTAAATCGCTCAATATTACAAAATTTATAACTTGGGCTTGATTAAATCATCTAAATTCACCAAACTTATAGATTAGATTGATTAAATCATCCACCCTAAGACATGCAGTGTGAGTTTATTAAATTTGTCACACTCATCAGTTTATGCACATATTTGGGTTGCACAATTGAGATGAAATAAACTCAAAGTCCATGTTAAAACTCACCATTGAAATTAGGTTGGGTGCATTATTTCCTTCAATATTTATATATATTTGCACTTCTACATTCATATTTTTCCTAATCTCAGTTTCAATGCTTCATAATCAAGCATTTTTTAAAATCCAATTGCCCAAAAGGTAAGAATGTTGTATCAACATACAATTATACTCCTAACCTTGATCCTTTCAATTTCAAGCATTTCAATTATTTAAATCTAAAAATTCCTAAACTAATTATATATTATAACATGATCTTGGTTAAAGGTCAGTCACCAACAAAACACTTGAGGTGGGATTGTGTAAATATAAGGTGTTTTTACACACCCAAGTACTCGTATTTCCTTTAGTTGGTAATTTCATTTACATGCATTACTAGATTTAAAGGGGGTAAATGTAGATACTAAAAATAAATATCTAGCATCTTAATATTATACATATGGAAAATATGTCTCAAAGGCTCTATCTTTATATATTATAGCTTCTCGTTTCCCAAAAGGCTCATGTACATCTATTTGTCTATGTCTAATTAATTGTCTCTTAATATGACCCTAACCATTTTGATGACTGAAGATTTTTTAACTTTGTAAAGTACTCTAAACTTGTTATCTATCCTTCAATACCAGTTTAGACCTATACCTATTTTATAGCATCCTAGATAGTTTCATCCATCCGCAAACGTTGTGTTGATGGAGGTGTCCAAAATACCTCAAAGTGTTCATTTCCAAAGTCATCCAATTTATAAATTAATATTTATCCTTGGATCGAATCAAGTGTCTTATTTAAATATATATTATGATAGGGATAAATATATATACAAGACTATCCTTCATTCATTCCTCACTTATAACTCACAAGGCTAATTACCAATAATCACTTAGTCAAGTATTGAAGTGAGCCAACCTTCCCTATTTCTTCCTAATCACATATCGATCATAGAAGCAATCCACCAAAAGGTTTAAAGTGTCCCAAGATTATCCATTGCGATGTATTTTCCAAATTATATGTGAGATCTCTATTTGCATTACATGTACTATATTACACATATTATACCACACAACCATATGCTTAAGGGAGAGTTACACATGTCTGAGACTTTCCTTGGAGTATTGGCTAGGAAGGCAGTGCTTTTTGATAGAGGGATCATTGAGGTCAGTTTGACACCATGAACTCACTAACCCATTTTTGATTAAGCATAAGTCAAGGGTGACAAGGGGTGAAGAACCTAAGGTTTTATCAAAAAAAGAAAAGATAATGCCTATGCATATGATCTAAGCATACTAGAATTAATATGATAGAAAATTTAAAACAACAAAAATAGTTTCACTAGATAATAATCATTATTTTGTACTAGAAACATATCTGACACGTACATTGACATAAAAATCCCAAATCCAATGATATCATCTAGATCTTAGAAAGTAATATTTCTAGAATCTAATGACTATTTTTACACTATGTTCTATTCCATTCTCTACCTATTCTAGTTTTAGGCCCTCCTTAGAGTATTAGATACGTAGGTAGTGATCTTTGATAAAGTGGTCATTGAGGTTAATGAGACACCATGAACCCACTAACTCATTCTAGATAAGCATAATTTAAGGGTATTGAAGGATGAAGAACTTAGGGTTTAATCAAACAATGAAGAGTGAATGTATGTGTGCATGATCTGAGCATACTATAAGTAAGGTGATAGAAAACCTAAAACAATAGAGGTGGTCACACAAAAAATAAGAATTTTTATGTATTGGACACCTACAACTACATCCAACACTTGCATCAATGCAATAATCTCAGATCTAATAGTAGCATCCAAATCCTAGAAAATAATATTTACAAAATTTGAAGGTTGTGCTTACACTATGTTGTAGTCCATTCTCTACTTGTTATAGCTCCAAGCCTGTATCAACATTAGTGCCCATTTAGGTAATATATTTGTTTATTTAATGCAATATATAAATACCTATATTTTTTATATTTAGCCACTTTACAATACCATAAAAACTTAGAGTAATTATTTTATATGTTTTCCATTAATTGTCTTGTTCTTATTAGACTAGTATTCCTTACCTAATTATTATACTAATCTAATCATTTTTTAAATCTAGATCCATTTCTATATTTTAAGGTTAAACACATAAAAACCCTGATAAGTTGTGAGGAAAAACCAACTAGAAGAGGCAATGGATATATTTCATATCTTGTATTGGCCAATGATGGATTATAATGAGATATAGAACAAGAAAAAAATAAAACTATCATATTCACAAATATTTATTCCCTATTTATTTATTGCAATCCTTCCTACAAACATCTAGACACTTTATTATTCATTTATGACATCCTTTATCTATGTCATTTTTAATGTCTTGTGGAGATGTCAATTCATGCACCAAAGGATCATCAATCATCTAAGAATTTGAAGATACAATTCATCTTTTATTAATTATCTATTTTGTTTCTATGGGTGTAAGCACTAGTTAATATAGACTAATGATTTCAAAACTTTTTCCTACATGAACTAATGGCTATGTAACCACCCTGGTGATTACACAATAGTCACTTAAATGAAGCAATGGTTTTTCCATCATTACTAAAACTTCTAACTTGAATATATATTGATGATTGAAACCAAGCCTATTGTCTACTACCTAATGAACAAATTGCCTTTTGGATCCTTATGGATCATACATCCCTTATTGAGAGTATTTTGGTTCCACAAAATATTTATTAGTAGGGGAGGAGATGTGGAAACAAATATTACGCCTTCTCCTTGGATTACACTTGTATTGCCTTGATGTCTTCCCCTTGAGTCTAGTTTTCAATATTCTTATGATCCACTATGTGTCTCTCTAAATTTATATTACAATACTACATCCTCCTCCTATTATCCTAGCCAGCTCACAACTAAGTCTTCTATGAAAGGTAGTAATTATTCCTTGTCTTCTTCATCTATCATAAATGGTTCATAAAAATGTAATTTATCACAATTCACAATTGAGAAAATCATAATGAATGAGGGCAAATATAACTTAAAATAATTATTAGTAATCTGATATAAGATGGAAAATAGGCCAGACTGTAGTGGCATAAACTTCCTAGCTTATCCTTGGAATATCTATTTTCTAAAATATCATCATACACTATCACCAACCTTGAGTGTGCACCCTTTATAGTGATGAAAATTCTTGGCCTTCTACATTTATTAAGACTTCTCTAATTGATATTTGTATTTGAATGAGTTTGTATAATCTTATTAATGAAAATTTCAACTCTTGCTACCTTTGAATATTTCTTCTTTATATCTACCTAATGTTTCAATGCAACATCAAGTGGATTAGCTGGAAAATAAACCAAACATACTTAAAATGGTGACTTATTAGTGGATATGTGTAAAACTATGTTTTATGAGTGTTTAATGTATGCCAAAGACTTATCTCAAGTCCTCAAACACTTGTTGTTATGACCTCTTATCAATTGAACCAAAATCCTATTGACCACTTTTACTTTTCCATTAGTTTTAGAATGGAAAGTGGTACTTAATTATATCTTAGTATCCATTTTTACCCATAGTGTTTTCCAAAGAACCTTGAGACCCTATTTGATATAATAGACTTAATTAATAAAAAAATACACCCAAGCATTAGAACATAAGAGTTTGACTACTTCATGCCATTTTATTTTTTCTTAAATACAATTAAAATACACGTTTTGATAAATCCATCTACAAAAAATATATAGATATCCATGTTCATACTTGGACATAGGTGATCCATTAAAAACTCCATGAAAATACTTTCCCATCAAGGAAATTTTCAAGAAACCCACCCTATAAATATATATAGAAAGGGTGGTGAATCTGTCTAGACTCAGATTTTCTAGCCCAGTGAATTTTACAGGAATGGATTTCATGATTACAATTTTGTTTTTAATTGTACAATTTTATATGAATTTAAATGAATTTTTTAAATAATATGTAAAATTTATTAAAAATTTTGTAACTTAGCATTCGTAATTTATGGAGATTATAGTAAATAAAATGGCATTTCATATAATGATAAATATTTATAAGAGCTTAACCTAAATAAATATAAATATTGGTCAATTATTAAGGGATTAAAGAGAAACTTTATAGGTTTAAATCTGTGGGAACTGGGTTTCTCACATTATGTGAGATTATTGTAAATGTTGAGGGATGAGATAAATATAATAACTTCCACCACTAATATCCTTGTGTGATTCGATTGCACTAGGAATGATATAATAAATATTATGTTATGTCACATTTATTGACATATATTCACAAAAGTTAAATGAGCTTTACAAATACTTAACAATCCTAAAAAAAACTAAGCGAGTCTTACTAAACTATAGTTGGCTCAAGTATCTTGATAGTGAATGACTTGAAATTGATGAGATTTTTTTGACATAAAGAATTTTTAAAAGTTTCAATATTCATTTATTAAGGTATTACAATCTATGGGAACTATGATCCTACCATTACTATCCTCGTGTTATTTTACTATTAAGGTATTGTTGGATTCAAGGCAAAAAAAACTTGCTATCTTAAGGATTATATAAACATAATTTTGTCATGTCACCTTTATTTCCTTATATTTTTAATTTGGCTATTCAAGATGCTATAAATTCACTATCTAATTTTTCTTAACATTATTGATATTGTGTATTATATATGTTTTTTTTCTGATGTTGTATATATTTGAGTTATCGCTAGTTAGTTGATTTCAATATCTCCCAATTATTTTCTAGATAGAGAAGAAAGGGAGACCACCTTTTGGTCTCCTATATTTAGAATTATGATAAAAAAAAATATCTTCTACACTCAATCAAGGGATGTTGTCAGGGTGATATAATATATTCTTGACATTGATTATGTTGAGATGGAGATGAGAAACAAAGTGTTTTATATTATTTTTGATAAAACACAATAAATTGTATTTGTAATTTTAGGTGTAAAAATAGAGAATATCAGAATGGTAAATATGTACAATAATTGACAATTTTGATTTTAATAAATGCTAAATATGGAAATTTTCTAAAATAAGAAATTATTTGAAAGAAAACAACTTAGCTCAAAACATGATTTTATCTAATTATTCTAAGTGAAAATCAATAATGGGGGTCATTGTGCATGCTTGATATTAAGAACAAAATTAGAAACTTCTTATAGATAAGTGTATTATAAGTGGACTATAATGCAGGTTGCTTCCATCCATTGACCACAAACTTGTCCAACTTCACTGTGTTGACTGATTGATAAGAAAATATAGAGAGAAGAAAATTTTAGAAAATATACATAATAATTAGAATTAGATAATATCCTTGGATAGAACTATTGTAATCGGATGACAACATAGTTTGATCTAATTTTTTTATGATAGACTTGTCTCTATTGACTGTGGTAAAAAATCAATCACTATACCTTTTATGTATATGTATAATTAGCAATCTAATACATGACACTCTGATCAGTACCACACAAAAATCGTTAATGTATTTTCTTATCTTTGTAACCCTAAGGACACTTTGATAGCTTGAAACCTTACAAAAAATAGGGGAGTATGATGGGTTGAGTTGAACTCAAGCACCCTATTTAATGATTGGTTGCTACCTACTTATCTAATACTTTGATGAGGTAAATCAAGCCCATGTAGTTTGCCCACCTATAATGAATGTGTAATTTGAAATCCTTTCACTGTATTATAAAACTACATAATGTCTTTGATACTTGACAATGATAACTCTCAACTTGCTTTAGGATGCTCTTGACTTGGCTTATAGTTGATCTTTGTGAATGATCTTGAATTTTGAAGAAATAAGGTAGATTTTATTGATGTGAAATAGTATGTAACCTTGATAAATGTGAATTAAAATTTTATGAATATTGAATAATATTTGATATGTATCTATAGGTAAATTTTTGACAATTTCCTTTAGCTAACCTTATGAAATGTGTGAGAAGATGAAAAAATTATTTTATATTTTATAAATTAGCAATTATTTAGCATGGGACATGGCCTATCTATGTGGATAAGATCACAAAGTGATCTTGACCACATAGCGTAATATTATGGAGCTCCAAAATGTTCTTGTAACAAAGATCATAAAAAAGGCCCTAGAAAAAGCTCTGATACCATATGTTAATAACTTCTATACTAGAATAAATAAAATAATTGCAAATACTAAATTTATATTAATATAATATTCCTTTTTAGTAGGAAGAAATAACTCTAATTATGGGCCACTTTGAGGGGGATATCTCCTTTGATCAAGACTTAATTACAATTCTTCTTCTTGGATACATTACAATAGCCTATGCCACTATATTTATACTAATTCTAGTCTATCCCACTCATCATTTCTATGCATGTGGGATTATTCCTCTAATATATTAATCACTACTATTCACTACTATGAATTATATTATGCTCCTTAAGTATATTGCAATCATGGATAACTATTCCTTGTTTGAGATAGCTTGAAGGTGATTTTATGTAACTAGAGTATTTAACATTAAAATTTGTATGTAGCAGTAATGGAAAAAAAAGAGAGTTAAACCTCCATATGTTGATAAAAGGCTTAGAGGAATGACAAAAAAGAGTAATGTAATTAGGCACAAATAATTTGGTTTATAATGTGTTAAGAATTAGCTTTATTAAATGCTTGTGACCAAATTTATGCATTTACATTCTCTGCCCCACCACCACCCCATCCCTTCTCACCTTATTCTAGAAATGAAATTGCTAGAGTAAAGGATAAATAGTTTTAACCTAAGTGTGTACAACATACCTTTTTCTTTGATTGGATACTCTAGTTGTGTAAGAGACTTAAATTTAGAAAATCCTACAATAAATAATAAAGTATTTATTTTTTTCCATTTTAAATTTGAAAGAAAATTGAACCTTAAAAGAGAGAAAGGAAGAATTACCCCTGTAAGGAGATGAAACCAAATTTAATTATAACCTATAATTGATGTGTTAGTAATAAAATAGAAATTAATACAGAATAATTTCATAGAATAATAATAACAAGAGCTATGAACAGAGATAAATAAAGAACAAAAAATAGAATGCACAACAAGAAGTCAATATTTAACTTAGTTCACCCAATGTGAGCTACATATACTAAGAAATACTTTATAAAATCTTATTACAAGACAAAAAGATTACAAACCACCCTCAGATCAGTATTCTCATAATTACAATGCACAAATATTATTTGGAGTTGTTCTCAATAAACTCTCTCAAATTCACACTTGATATCACACACTCTATTCACCTTATTAAACTTAGTTCTTCATATGTTTTACCTATTGTGTGTCCATATATATAATTACAATAATAGATAATAGACATAATGGTTTACAAAATAATGGGTACCAAAACCATGGGCCAAGTCAACCTATAACGGTTCCTCATTAATCATGGGTGATGATACCAGACATATAAAAGTATAGATAAACCCCAATGATAATAGATTAAGACTATACAATATATTTTAATGTACAATATTTGAAATGCATTACAATATGTAAATAGGCTTCATAATATAACAATCTCCCACTTGGAGACTAATTTCCTCTGAGTAGGCTTCTCAACCCTTCACTGTCATCCATGATGTCCAACCAAAGATGAATATAGCTTCAGTTTCTCCCTTGTGACCATGTTGGTCATCATGTCTACAAGATTCTGACTGGTATGAATCTTCTCCATCTTCAACTTCTCTTTCTCCAAAGTTATCCTGATGAAATACTACCTCAATTATATATGTTTCATCCTTGAGTGGAAGGCAGAGTTATTTTTTAGGTGTATAACATTGAATATCACTATATAGCTTCCCTTCCTCCTACTTATGCCCCAACACTTAAATAAACTATTATAACCAAATAATCCATGAAGTCCAACCAAAGATGAATATAGATTTAGTTTCTCCCTTTTGACCACGTTGGTCATCATGTCTACAAGATTCTAATTGGTATGAATCTTCTCCATCTTCAACTTCTCTTCCTCCAAAGTTGTCCTGATGAAATAGTACCTCAGTTGTATATGTTTCATCCTTGAGTGGAAGGCAGAGTTATTTTTTAGGTGTATAACATTGAATATCATTATATAGCTTCCCTTCTTCCTACTTATGCCCCAACTCTTAAATAAACTATTGTAACCAAATAATCCATGAAGTCCAACCAAAGATGTATATAGCTTCAGTTTCTCCCTTGTGACCACGTTGGTCATCATGTCTACAAGATTATGACCGGTATGAATCTTCTCCATCTTCAACTTCTCTTCCTCCAAAGTTTCCCTGATGAAACAATACCTCAATTGTATATGTTTCATCCTTGAGTGGAAGGTAGAGTTATTTTTTAGGTGTATAACATTGAATATCACAATACAGATTCCCTTCATCCTACTTATTCCCTAACTCTTCAATAAACCATTGTAATCAAATCATTTATTTTCTTGTCTCTGTGAAAAAAACATACTCAACCTCTATGGTTAATAAATAACAAGATTATGTAGTCATGAAATTCAATCACCATTGTGTCATCTACAGTAAATACATATTTTGTTGTTCTCCCCATGTTGTCTAAATCTCTAGCCATATTTGAATATACATAACCATGCAAAGTGGTGTCCAATCCACCATAGATTAAATCTATCCCCAAGGTCCCTCTCAAGTACCAAAGGATCCACTTCACTACATGTCAATGCCTTCTACCTGGATCACTCATGAACCTACTTATTGCTCCCACTGCATGGGCAATATTTGACCTAGTTCACATCATGGCATACATAAAAATAATAATTATTTATGAGTAAGGTAAAAAGTAAATATATACTCCCTCCTCCTCTATCTTGGGATACTTCTCCTTTGATAACTTGAAATGGCCTGCCAAAGGAGTCCAAACTAGGTTAGAATCCTACATACTAAACCTCTCAAAAACCTTATTAATGTACTCTTCCTAAGATATATTCAGATTTCATTCCTTCCTATCCTGAGTTATTATCATACCAAGGATTTGTTTTGTTTCCCCCAAATCCTTCATAGAAAATGAATTACTAAGTTATTCCTTGAGTAACTTTATTTTTTGCATGTTCTAACCTGAAAACCAACATGTTATCCACATACATACACAAGATAATGTAACTACCATCATCAAACATCTTAATATATATGCAATGGTCTAAATGACCCCTGGAGTATTCTTTCTCCATCATAAAACTATCACATTTCTTGTACCACTATTGTGGAGCTTGTTTCAAGCCAATCAAGCTCTTCTTCAGTTTACACACCATGTTCTCCTTCCCTATGACCTCATATCCTTATGGCTACTCCATGTATAATTCATCCTCAAAATCACCATGGAGGAGTTCAATCTTCACATTTAGCTGATCTAAGTGCAAGTATTCTACTACCGCTATCCCAAGAACTGTCCTAATAGAAGTCATCTTCACCACTGGAGAAAAAATATCATCAAAATCAATTTCCTTCTGTGCAAACCCATTTACCACCAACCAATCCTTGTACCTTTTATTGCCTCCATCACCCTCTTTAATTATATATACCCACTTGTTCTACAATGTTTTCTTACCTTTAGGTGGGTTTACCAAATACCAAGTCTGATTTTCCATGAAATGTTGATGCTCCTCATCTATTGCTTATTCTCACTTCTTCCTAACATATACCTACATTGCTTCTTTAAATCACTTTATCTTTCCATTTTTGGGGAGTAATAAATAATTAATAGATTGAGAAAAAAATTCAATTTCCCTTCTTACCCTAGAAAACCTTATCACCTCAGGACTTTGGGATTCCTATGGAGTAGGTGCCTGAACTAGTTGCTTGGACACTTCACCATCTGCAATGTCCTCCAACACTATGTACTCTTTTTTGGAATCCTTTCTATAATCTTACAATTATTTTTTATACATGAATCTTTCATTAAATACCACATCCCAAGACCAATTTTTTTTATTATCCTTAAGACTCCAAATCCGAAAACCAAAGTCATCCTCACCATAACCAATAAAGGTGAATTTTTCAAATTTAGCCTCTAACTTGGAACTAAAATATTTATCAATATGAGAAAAATATTCACATCCAAATACTCTAAGAAAGGAATAATCATCCTTCTTACTAGACCATGCCTCCATTAAAGGAAGTTGAAGGTCCTTTATTGATCAGTTATACAATCATGTTTACTGCTTCTACCCCAAACTGAAGGAGTATTCCTACATGTAACCTCATGCTCCTAACATGATCCATGATAGTCATGTTCATCCTTTATAAAAATTCATTATGTTGTGGAGTTATTGGAACTATCCTTTTCTGTGAATTCCATTTCTATAATATTAATAAAAAATTCATTATTGCACTATTCACCACCATTATCTGAGCTGAGAAATTTTAGCTTGAGACCTATTTCATTATCAACCAAGGATTTCCATCTTTTAAATGTATCAAACACATCATATTTTCTTCTAATACCATACACCCAAAAAAATTTACTTGCATCATCAATAAAAGTGACATAATAAGATGATCCACCAATAGAAGATACCTGACCCAGCTCCCATACATCTGAATGAACTAGCTCCAACTTATTCTCCTTCATAGGTGAAACCTTGAGAAACTTTACCTTTTTTTAATATATACATATAATTTTCATATAAATATAAATCAAACCCTTTCAATCTGAGCAACCTATCCTTTAAAATGTTCATGCCCTTTTGGCTCATGTGACCGAGCCTATAGTACCACAAAGTTGCATTTTATTTTGTAGAAACAAAATTAGATTAGTTAGTAATAATTTATAAATACAAGGTATGAACCTTATTACTTATTACTACCACAAGATCATCCTTGTTTACCTTCCAATAATATGTTGTAAAAGTCACCATACAACCTTCACTACCTAGTTGCCCCATAGATACCAAATTCTTTCTCAACTTGGGTATATGCCTGACATCCTTTAATATCCAAGTGTTCTAATTCTACATCTTGACCTAAACACATCCTTTTCCTACTAAACTAAAAG
Organism: Torreya grandis; assembly: GCA_037957365.1. Lineage (NCBI taxonomy): Eukaryota > Viridiplantae > Streptophyta > Pinopsida > Cupressales > Taxaceae > Torreya > Torreya grandis. Next base: position 1,060,310 of record JARHVA010004319.1, on the reverse strand, counting down.
TCTCATCATCACCAATATAAACATGTCCAAATTCCCCTTGAATATAATCAATAAAATAATGCCTATGTGGTGTAGCATGAAAATAAACCCCTAAATCGAAAACCCAAAACTTAGTAATATTATCTATGGAGAAAATTAATGCATCCTAAAAAACATTACTTGCTACTATACTCACCTCTTTGGTGCCTTCCTGATTGTTATTATTATTCGAAAGAACCCAACAATGCTTCTTTACATGCCCAATCTTTCCATAGTGCCAGCATCCCATCTTGTTATTTAATGTTGACCTTCCATGACCATTTAACTTTCCATGCTTTCCTTTTTCTCTATACGTTTATCTTCCTCTAATCTCCACTACCAAAGCATAACCTTAATTATAAGTTTCCCCAGATCTTTTCCATCACATTTACTTTCTAAGGATTATTCCTATGACATCCTCAAACTTCAACTTGGCATTATTAGAGACTAAGTTGCTCACAACCATTACCAAGTTGTTCCAACTCTCTGGTAAGGAACATAAAATAAGTAGATCCCTAAATTTATCATCAAATTCAATTTTTATAGAGTTCAACATACTCACAACCATATTAAATTAATTCAAATGATCAACAATTAAACCATTTTCAGACATCTTCATATTAAATAAATTTTTCATTAAAATATTTTATTAGATGTAGTGGTTTTCTCATATAACTTCCATAACATTTTCATGAGACCTTCTATGGTATTCTCATATCATATATTAAACATGACCTAATATGCAAGGCATAACCGTATGGCCCCAAGTTCTTTCTTGTCAAGTAGCTTGCAATCCACATCTACCATACTCACTAGTTGCGTTACTTTTCCTCCCAGTGGAGGATGAAGGTCCTCCTAATGGAGGTAATCCTCCATTTTCATCTTTTATAGACCAAATTTCTACCCATTAAAATTTTCAACCTTTGATCTACTATAATCAACCATAGCTCCTACTAAAAATAATAACCCTTCATATGATTCAACACTTTAGCAAATACAAGAAGATAAGATTTAACGTGGTTCACCCAATGTGGGCTACATCCACTAAGAAACACTTGCTCAAATCTTAATATAAGCCAACAAGAGTATAAACCATTCAGATCAGTCTTCTCACAATTATAACTCATAAATATTGTTTGGATTTGCACTCAATAAACTCTCCCAAATTCACACTTGAAATCACACACTCTGTTCACCTTCTCAAACTTAGCTCTTCCTATATTTTACCTACTATATGTCCATCTCTATATAATTAAAAAAATAGGTAACCAACATAACAATTTTACAAAACAATGGGTACCAAAACCATGGGCCAAATCAACCCATAACGGTTCCTCATTGATCATGGGTTATGATACCACACATATACAAGTATAGATAAACCACATATCTATACTCTTGAACCTCGGTGAGAATACATTAAGAGTGTATAGTATATTTTAATGTATAATATTTGAAATACATTGTAATGTGGAAATATGCTCCACAACATAACATGATGATGGATAACCATGTCACCTTGTTAAATCACTTGGGTAATTTAAACCAATTATGAATTGAGAGTGATCAAGTCCTAATTTGGACTTATAAATTTGAACTTTTAAGTTTGAGATTGAAACATTGAAATTTGAATATGCATCAACATGAATAATTATCATGACCCTTGAATCTATGGCAAGTGATATATCATTTTATGTACCTATATGCTCCATTTTAATTGTATTTGAAACCTATAATTTTAATATTCTAATTGTTTTACATATGCTTGTGTATATAAATTAAGGTATGTATGATTATGTACTTTGAGTCTTTTAAATTTGAGTGCATATACATGTCATATGGCCCTAAAATCTATATCAATGTGATAATTTATGATGCATATCTAATTTTTGAATTATTTTGAATCTTTAAATACCCATTCTATATAATATAATCTGATTCCACATTACTTTGAATATTTGAAAACATGTACTTTGTATATTTGTAACTTTTACTCTATCCCAAATCTTATTTTTCTATTTATGGAGGCTTGGATCTCTAATACAAGCCCATTGTGATACCCACTTTTGTGATGAAGGATATAATCTTCAAGACACTAATTTTAAAAGAAGAGTTGACTATATCATGTGATAAAGATATATTCATGTATTAATTATATCAACATGTGGAGAGTATGTCATCATAGAAATGTAATTTTCATTAAAGCATGTATATAACATATTGAATGTGAAGCATTAAAAGTATCATGTCTAGATAGATATAGCACTAAATCACACTATAAATTAACCATCTCTTAAGTATGCTATGTATTATATTTGAATGATATGTATCATGGAACCATTAATCAAGCTTATCAAGAATAACATTCATAACACACAATGTCACAAAATAAGGCCAAGGGACACATATAATGGACATGTATATATTGAAATAAATAAGGCTAAGGTGCTTCAAAAAAATACATTAATAATGTCACCAACAAGGGACATGTTCAAATGTTGAACACATAAGGCCAAGGGTCATAAGAAATGGACATGTTCAAATATTTCACATATCAAGAAAAAAATTCATCAAGATATTAAATCAATTTACACACAAGGGCCAAGATCCACACACAATAAGAAAACAATGTCTAGCATATAATGAAATAAATTAAAAAACTTCAAGGAGCAGAGAATAAGTAAAAAATATCCTATTATATCCTTATGTATTAATTTCATATCATAATGATATTTTTGGAAGCACAATTACTGAGAGGGGAGGGGTGCATTAGTATTCAAAACATTCATTCAATTATACTTAATATTCGTGATCCAATCATATAAAAATATAGATCAATCAAAGCACAAGCAACCATACATATGAACATTAAATACAACACATCACATATGTGAGAAACCTTCAAGGGTAATAAAAATCATTATATCTACAAATTGATTATAGTCCTATAAGATAAAAACCAAATATAGTGAAGCACCAACTCCACATGGAGCACCAACCCCAATAATCCAAGCACCCACTTTCAATGAGGAACCAACCCATAGATGAGTCAAAAATAAATCAACCACCTAATTTTTTTGATCGCCTTTATAAAACTATGTTTCTCAACCAACTGATGACAACCATCTCTTCACAATCTTATCCCTCTCAAACTATCTTTTAGGCCTCTTCGCTCAACTAGGTCTCCTCAAGACTGATTAGGTCATTTGGCCATGATATTCATACTTAAAAATTATGTTATACATTCATGAAAGTCCCTTTAATTTATTTTGATGGTGTATATGACATTCTTCTACTCAATGATCTTCTATCTCATTTTTTCCTCTCTATATTCCACTAACTAGTCAATTAGGCTGAAAAGGCCTTGTTCTTATACAAGCCTCTTGATCATACACCTATTGGTCAGACACACACACACTTGACCACTGAGATTTGCCATATAATATTCCTTATAACAAGTTACAAACAATAATCAATCATTACATTAGGTTGGCCATTACTCAAATAGACCAAATTCTTCTTCAGGTCTCATGGAGACCAACTTTCAATAGGTCTATCTAGTAGCACATTACCCTTTGATCCATTGGATTATATTTCAGCTCCATATACATTATAATTACTTCATACACAAATTAAATATACCTTATACAACATCCTCTGAGACCCATAACACTTTTCAGGTCCAACCACCACTTGAAACACTCCATTAGCACTATTCACATTAGGCCTTTGAACACACAAAAAAGTTTGTCTTAAATAACTAAAGATAACACATCATTTTTACAAAAAAACATGAGATTAAATCAATTATTAAGACTTTACATGACCTCAAAAATATCTCCATATGTATTAGACACTTCAACTTAGGGCATAGAGTGTCAAAAATAAATTTGCAATTCACTCACTCAAAACTGTCAGTTTTCCTCAAAGACCAGTCATGGTGATTCAGACCTCCAACAGATGTATAGACACTTTACATGATTTATAACTTATGAACATTATCATATTATATATCCAAACCATATTCAAATATAAACATCATATGGTCTAGTGCAACTATTGGTCTTACAGACCAATTTGTTGATCTCACTAGACACATACCTCACTGAGTTAGATAAGCCATTTTAGATTCATCATTCTCACCACTATACCTAACTTCAAATATCTATACCAAGCATGAATAAAACATAAAATTCTCAAAAAACATACCCATTCACTTGGTTTCAACATTCTATCCTAATAATACATTCATATTCATCTTCTCATTGTTGCCTAGGTTCTTCACTATTTACATCATTAGGCCTGTCAACAACTAGCTAACATGGATGACCAGTTTATCATAATTGATAGATATAAAATATTCAAAAACCTTCATGGAAATGAAACAATAGTCTTTACATTCTTCTTCAATCCATTTTCTTACTATGTCCAATGCAACTTTTAGCTTTTATAGCAACTTCTTCATAAACAAGCTTGTAACTTAACATTTTCTCTCTCCTTTCTCTAACCAATACCACATAGAGGTACCTTGGAGATTCCACTATAATATCCAATATATTAACTAAACAAAAAAATTCATTCTGGTCACTTTTGATCAACAACTTCAACCCTGGGTCCTTATTAGAGTTCTAAGAGGGTTTAAACCTATTTCCACTCTTAACAAACGTTCATAAAGCATAGCCGCTCAATCCAAAAACTAATGCCTAAAATTTTTATCTATGACCCTTCCAAATATACCAAGAATATGTTAAGTTCCCATGTAGTTTTTTTATGAGCTAATGAGCACAAGAAACTCCTTCTCGGGTTGAGAACCCTTCATTTTGAGCACTTGAGAGACCTCCAAACAAATTTGCATGCCTTGTCCTTAAAATTATGACCTCAAACTACATGAACAAACTTAAAACAACATACCTCACCTCTAAAAATGCTTACATGATCTCAAACACTTTGAAATCTGATCATGACCCTTCATTAGGCCATGCACTCTTTCTTTGCTCTTTAGACATCCTACAAACCACATTAGGCCTTAAAACTGGTCTTCATGCATCTTTATATATAATATCCACCTCATTAATATACTAAAACAAAATTTCTCATGGTTAAACACTACCATACATCTTTCACATGCCTTGATAACAACTCATGATGCCTCATTAGGCTACAGAGGGTCTAAGAGAGGTCTAGGTACATACCTAGACTGAAGGTCCTACCCTTGTAGACTCACCCTAAAACTCTCCTGGGTGTTATAATGACTCATATAAATGTTCAAAAATTATCATACAAACACTCATGTCTATGTGCACTCATTTCACCAAGTCACCATGCTCAAACCTTCTCACAAGGTTTATTCATGCCATGACTAGGCTTAGGCTACTTAAGGACCTATCCCTTCATACAACCATAAGGCATTAGTTGACATAAAATTATCTATTTTTTCTTAAAATTATCTTTCATGATAACATCCTTCAATGACAATACTACATCAATTCCCCTTGTCACATCATCACACTACTAATTAGGTACACTCTCTCAATGACATCAACCTCATGCAAGATGCACCTTTGAAATCAATGACAAAACTCAAAAATATCCCCCTTTGTCATTGATGTCAACCACTCTCAAAAAATTATCCCTCATTATTAACTTTCTCCCTCTCTTAAATAAATTACAAAGTGATGTCTATAACTCCTTAGATCACTCCTTACAACTAAAATACTCAAAATATCGTACTATGAGTTTATGAGTAATCATACACACATGCTCCCTGTTATCTCTATGCATAACTTCTCATCACTACTCACTTAAACTTGGAGATAATGGACCAATTTATTATCTCCCCCTAAGCACTTGAATTCCTTAGTGACTGCTAGGGACATGAACTACACCCAATTCCTATCTTAGGTGTTCAAATGTTGCTTTTGGAAGTGGCTTGGTCAAAATGTCTGCAATTTGATTCTATGTAGAAACATATTCAAGTTTGACACTTTATCCACTTACCTGCTCTCTTAGGAAATAAAACTTGATAGGAATGTGCTTATTCCTTGAGTTCATGATAGGGTTCTTTAAGATGCTTATAACACTTGTAATATCACAATAGATAGGGCTAGGACCATAATACTCCACCTTGTAGTCTTTTAAGTTATGCCTCATCCATAAGACCTGAGTGCAACATGAATTTATTGAAATGTAATTAGACTCACAAGTGGATAATGATACTAATGATTACTTATTTTTTATCCATGAAACCAGGCACCCACCTAAGAAGAAATCTCCTTCACTAATATTGTTCTTGTCATCTAGGCTTCCTGCCAAATCTACATCTGTATATGATAACAAATTGAATTCCTTGCTCCTTGGATACCATAATCCAAACTTCATAGTCCCATTGAGATACCTATGTATCCTTTTGATTATTTTCTGATGATTTTATTTTGAATCTACTTGAAACCTTTACACAAGACCTACTACTTACATGATGTCAGGTCTAGAGGTAGTGGTGTATATAAAACTTCCAATCATTCACCTATATGATGTCTGATTCACCTTTGGAGACTCATCTTCCTTTCTTAAATTACACCTTATGATCATAGGTTTATTAACTACCTTGAAATATTCCATCTCAAACTTCTTCAACATCTCTTTTATGTAGTTTGATTGTGAAAGGAATATACCTTTTTTAGATTGAGTGATTTTCAACCCCAGAAAGAATGATAGTTCTCCCAGCATGGAAATATCAAACTCTTTATTCATCACCTATGCAAAGGCCTTGGTCATGTTTTCATTATTTCCACCAAATATGAGGTCATCCACATAGACAAAAACTATCAATTGATGGTCATCTTCTATCTTTATGTATAAATTACTATCTATAACTCCTCTTCTAAATCCTTGATCCAACAGATACTTGTCTAACCTAGCAGACCAAGCTCTAAAAGCTTGATTTAAACCATAAATATATCTTTTTCAATCTACAAACATAATCATTGTCATATGATAGTAATAACCCCTCAAGTTGCTCTATGTATACCTCTTCTTCCAAGTTTTCATTTAAAATGGTAGATTTGACATCCATCTAGTACACCTTAAACCCTTAGAATCTTTCATATGCTAGAAATAATCTAATGGCCTCCAATCTTTCCAATGGTGCAAATATCTCCTCAAATTATATACCTTCAACCTGTGCTTATCCATTTCATACCAATCTAGCCTTGTTCCTAGTGACTTCTCCACCTTCATTCAACTTGTTTCTAAACGCCCATTTTTTGCCAATGGCATTCTTGTCTTTAGGCCTAGGAACTAATTCCCAAGTCTCATTATTCTCTATTTGGTCTAAATCCTCATTCATAACACCTATCCAAATTTTGTCTTTGTTTGATTATATAAGGTTCTTAAGTTCAATTTTAGACAATAGAGCAACATTCTCTTGATATATATTACTTACTAATCTTCTCCTTGTTTGCATACCTACATCCTTGTTATCAATGATTTGAGATTCAAGATGATCTATTTGAATCTATCTTGAGGGACCATTTGATTTTTGTCTCTCCTAAAATTCTTCTTCTTCTTCAACCTTTATATTTTCCTCTTTATTCTTGAAGTCCAGATTCTCGAATGTATCCTTTGATTGTGAGTGTGATTTTTTTGTCTCATCAATCTTCGCATTGGTTCTTTCCACTATCTTCTATAACCTGTTGTTATAACATCTATAGGTTGAGCTCATTGATGAGTATCCTAAGAATATAGCTTCATCAGATATGAAATCAAACTTTCCTAAATATTCATCATCTCTTTTGATGAAATATTCACTCCCAAACACTCTAAAGTGTTCCGCATTAGCAAGTTTGCCTTTCCATAGTTCATAAGGAGTCTTGTTGTCATTAGTCCTTATTTGTCCTCTATTAAAAATGTAGACTACATTATTTAATGCCTCTCTCCATTATCCATCAAATAATATAGACTCATTTATCATAGTTCTCTCCATGTCTTGAACTGTCATATTCTTTCTTTCCACTACCCCATTCTGTTGAGGTGTCCTAGTTGTTGAGAATTATGTCCTTATTTTATGAACCTAATAGAAGTCATCAAACACATTAGACAAAAAAAAAATTCCTCTTTAGATCTTAGTCACTCGATCTTCTCACTCTTATCATTCTCAATAAAAACCTTGAATTCCTTAAACTTATCAAGAACTTCTAACTTTTCTTTTAAGAATGCTACCCAATTCAATCTTGTGTAGTCATCTATGAGTAACATGAAGTATCTATGTCCTTTAATGCTTTGGATTCTTATATTTCCATAGATATCAACTTGTATTAACTTTAAGGGTCTTGTATTAGAGTACTCCTTAGAATTGAACCTTCTTCTATTTTTTTTACCATGTTAACATGCCTTGCAAAGTATGTTTGTAAATTTGGTGATCTTAGTCATGTTCTTCACAGACTTATTAGTGTTTATTTTAACTATATTTTCAAATTTTAGGTGACCTAACCTTCTATTCCATATCCAAATTTCATCTATATTTATCATAAATAATATCTTCTTCTTGATCTCATTCAATACATATAGATTGTTCTTAGTCCTCTTAGCATTGGAAATTAGCCTTCTTGATTTGGCTCTCCTTATCTCACACCCTTTGTCATGAAAGGTTAGTGTGTGTCCTTTGTTGCACATTTGACTTACACTAATCAGGTTATGTTTCAAACCTTCCACATACAACACATTTTCTATCTTGGTCTTCCTATTATACAAACTCAAGATACCCTTGCCAACTATATTGATAGTTGTGTTGTCTCCAAATCTCACTATTCCCATAGCATTATTATTTAATGAGATGAAATTTTTTTTGTCTCTTATCATGTGGCTTGAGCAACCACTATCTATATACCATTTCATACCTTCATTTTTAATGTGAAAGACATTTTGATCTAACATAGATTCCTCTTTAATCTTTTATTCATCCTTAGCAAATAATCCATCTTGACTCTTGGGATCAATATGATCCATCTTGACTTTCTTTGGCTTCCACACCATTGTTTGACCCTTCTCATGCACTATAGAACTTCCATATACCTTTTAAGTCCTCTTCACTGATAATTCCTTCTCCCATGGTCCCATGAGAACTTATCCCTTGAGACCATTCTACAATCCCTTACTCTATGACCAAAGATATGACAAGCAAAATAACAACCATTGAAATAATTAGAATACCTCATTGTATTGGGCTGCTTGATTGGTCTCTTCATGTTTACTTTCATTTTTTTTCTCTTAACTTGTTATGGCTTCTCATGCTCTCTATCAAACTAGCTCATCTTGTCTATGAGTTGTCCATGCTTAACCTTCAAATAATCTATCTTTGTCTTCAGTTGATCATATTCAACTCCATTTGATTTTAACTTTGTATTTACACCTTCTAATTGATTCCTAAGATCCTTGATTATCTTCTCACATTTTTTGGCTTCTTGAACCTAGCCACTTTTCAAGGTAAAAATATATTCCTTAAGATCCTTGACCATAGATCTCAACTCATGCTTCCTCTTCTTTTGATGCTTCAAGTCATCTAGGGAACTTATGAACTCAACATCAAGGTCTAATTTAGCTTCTTATTCTTCACTATCATACTAGACTTCTTCATCATACATGTTGTCTTCTTGATCACTAGACATCTTATGCTTCTTAGGATCTCCTTCAAACTATTAAGCATGCTTCAAAATACCAAGATTTGATACCAATTGTTAGAATAAAAATGAATTAGAGGGTGTGGGTGTGAAATAGTCTTCAAAACATTCATTAAATTCCACTTAACATTCATGATCCATTCATACAAACATATATATATATATATATATATATATATATATATATATATATATATATATATATATATATATATATATATATATATATATATATATATATATATATATATATATATATATATATATATATATATATATATATATATATATATAAATCAAATCACTAGCAACCATACATATGAACATGAAATATAAGAGCACACCACATATGTGGTAACCCTTAAGGGTAAGAAAACTCATTGATCTATAAAAATGGAATACAATCCTATAAGATAAAAATCAAATTTAGTGAAGTACCAACTCCACATGGAGCACCAACCCAATTAGTTAAGCACCTACTTGCAAGGAGGCACCTACCCCTTAGATGACTCAGCACAAACTCAGCCACCTGATTATTTTTATCACCTTTAGAACATTATGTTGATCAACCAACTCATTATGGTCAACTCTTCATCTCTTCATACTCTTATCCCTCTCAAACTATCTTCTAGGCCTCTTCACTCAACCAGGTCTCTTCAAGACTGATTAGGTAATTTAACCTTGATCTTAATACTTATAACTTTAGTTAGACATTCATGATAGTCTCTCTACTTATGATTTTATAAATGATTTTTTTCCACTCAAAGATCTTCTATCTCATTTGTTTCTCTCTATATTCCACTAACTAGCCAATTAGTCCTAAAAAGACTTATTTTTATACAATCATGTTGCTCATAAACATCTTGGTTAGAAACAAACACATAATAGGCCTTAGCACATGTTACAAACAATAATAAATAATTAAATTAAGTTGATCATTACTCAAACAGACCAAATTCATCTTTAGGTCTCATGGAGACCTAATTCTATTATGTCTATCTAGTAGCACAAGTATACCTTATACAACATCATCTGATCTGTATAACACTTTTTATGTCCAACCACCACTTGAAACACTCTAGCATTGTTCACATTAGGCCTTTGAACACATAAAAAAGTTTGTCTTGAACAATTGAAGATAACACATCATTTTTCCACACGATAATGAAAATAAATCACTTATTCAGACCTTAAATGACCTAAAACATATCTCCATATGCATTACACACTTCAAATCAGGGCATAGATCCTCAAAAATACCTATGTAACTCACTCACTCAAAACTGCCAATTTTCCTCAAAGACCAATCATGGTGATTCAAAACTTCAACACCTGTATAGATAGTTTTCATGACTTATTATGCATGAACATGTTCCTTTTTCATATCTAGACCATATTAAAATATAAACATCATATGTTCTAGTGGTAATTATTGGTCTTACAAACCAATTTATTGACCTCACTACACATAGACCTCACTGAGTCAGACATGCCATTTTGGCTTCATCATTTTCACCACTATACCTAAATTATAATATCTATACCAAGAATTAATAAGACATACCAGCCTCAAAAAATATATCCATACACTTGCTTTCCATATTTTATCATGATAACACATTCTTATTCATCTTCTCACTATTGCCTGGGTTTTTCATTATTTGCATTATTAGACCTGTTAACGACTAGCTAACTTGGATGACTAGTTTAGCACACTTAAGGGATAGAACATATCCATAAACCTTAATTTACATGAAATGTTAGTCTCTAAATTCTTCCTCCATCCATTTTATTACTATGTCTAATACAAGTTTTGACTTTTATAATAACTTCTTTAGAAACAAGCCTGTGACTCGACATTTTCTCTCTCCTCTCTCTAACCAATACCAATTTGAGGTAACTAGGAGAGTCCAATAAAATATAAAATAATGTACCTAATTATATCAATCCATTTTGGGTACTTTTGATCAATCACTTAAACATTAGGTTCTTATTAGGGTTCTAAGAGGGTTTAAACCTATTTCCACTCTTAACAATAATTCATAAAGCATAGCCCCTCAATCCAAAAACTAATGATTATAATTTTGATCTAGGACACTTCACCATATACCATGAATATATTAAGTTCCCATGTAAAGTTTTGACAAGCTGATGAGCACAAGAAACTCCTCGGGTTGAGAACCCTTCATTTTAAGCACTTGAGAAAACTCTAAATAACTTTTCATGCCTTATCCTTCAAACTATGACCTCAAACTACATGAACAAAATTTAAAAAACATACCTCAACTATGAAAATTCTTACATGATCTAAAACACTTTGAAATTTGATAATGACCCTTCATTAGGCCACACTCTCTAACTCTTTACTCTTTAGACCTTGACCTACAAACCACATTACACCTTAAAAATGACCTTCATGCCTATCTACATGAACTATCCACCTCATGAACATACTCAAAAAACCTTTCTCATTCTTAAACACTAACATACATCCTTAAATTGCCTTGAAAATAGATCATCATACCTCATTAGACTAGGCAAGGTCTAAAAGAGGTCTAGATGCATACCTAGATTGAATGTCCTACCCTTGTAGGCTAACCTTGAAACTATCATGGGTATTATAATACCTCACATGCATGCTCAAACAAAATGTTACAACCAATCATGCCTGTGTGCACTCATCTCACCAAGCCATCATTCTCAAACCTTCTCATAAGGTTTATTCATGCCATGACTAGGCTTAGGCTACTTAAGTACATGTACCTTCATACAACCATAAGGCATTAGTTTCCATCAAATTATCTCTTTTTCCTTAAAATTATCTTTCATGACAACATCCTTCAATAATAATACTCCATCAATGCCCCTTATCACATCAACACATTGCCAACTAGGCACACTCTCTCAATGACATCAACCTCATGAAAGATGCACCTTTGACATCAATGAAAATACTCAATAGAAATAGCATATACATGTAACACAATTTAATATCTGAGTAATTGTAAAAATACTTTTAATATATTTAGCTCAATATTGCATGTGATGTCATAAAATATTTAGCATGTGATAATGTAACCTATAGATTTAGATGCCTCTAACATAGGCATGTGCATTTTTTAGAAGGAAATATAACATCTAAGAATTAGTGGATAGTGTATGCCCTACATCACACTCACTTAAATCATGGAATGCATTTGTATATAAAATAAATATGATATATACAAAATATGTGATAAATAACTTTTTAATGAAATAACTAGCTTATTATGTCATGCTCAGTTCTTGATTTTTTTAAGAATATTTATAATGTTTTTGTATTATTTACAATATTTAACTTTTATTATTATTATTATTATTATTATTATTATTATTATTGTTTGAAATATTTTAAATAATTGCATATGAAAGTAGCAAGGATTCGTAAATAAAATAATGGGATGGATCTGAATAATCTGAAACATGTGTCAAGGTGTCATGTCCAAAATTTCACATTCAACTAAACCCACACAAAAACTAGCAATTTTTTTGGATAATGTATCAAGCACATTATACACAACTAAGACTCCCAATGGTTAACCATATTTAAGCATTAAACATGCAAAATATCAAAGCAAACTTGGGTGTCTAAATAATACAAGTGGCAATGCACAAGTGTATGCACAGTCACTATGTGCAAGATCCACTCACTAAAATCAGGGTACATGATCTCAAACAAGCCTACAAATCTCTAAGTGAACCTAGTAGGCCCCATAGTTTGAAAGGTATATAATGTCTATATACAAACAAAAATAAGTGGGTTCGATCAACCACTAACTATAACTATTTGTACTAGCTCTCAATGGGGTTCAATGGGAGTCTTAAATGATTCCAAATAATCACAAGGATCGATTCTTGATTGAAGTTAAAACTAAATATAATTTTCAGTTGACTTACCTTTTATTAATATTTCTTATCAAGGAGGATGTATACTCTTCATATGACCTCAAAAGGGTTTAAAGTGTCATTGTGTATTTCTCTCAAGATGGAACACTCCATCTCAGCTATTAGATCCTTTCTAACTTGATCATTGAATTTGATCAAATATGAGGAAATCCTATAATCCTTAAGGAAAGAAATGAATATTTCAAAACATTTGTTATGTTTTAATATCATATTTTGGAAAAGAAGAAGGTGATTTTGGAGTATGAATTATCCAGTCATCCCTCTTCTCCTTCCTCAGTCTTGGATGACTGTCATTAATAAAGTCTCAAAACTTTAAACCTTTTTCCATTTCATTTAGTTTTATAGATATATTTTAATACATGCATCCTTGGAAAAAATTTACAAGTATTTATCTTATCAAAAATTCTCCAGCTGGTTTTGAGCTCCTAAAGTTCTTGAAAAAACCTTTAGGAGTTTCAAGTTCCACCATAACTAGTAATGGCCACCATAAATATTAATTAATAAATTAACTTTAGTTTTTAATTTTAGGATTTTATTTTTAGTTCATGTGGTAGGAAGATAATATTAAGGATGATTCCATTTTTGGTCAACCCATCCTGGGGCTTCAAGGAGACCACAAACATCAACAAGGTCAAAATTGACCTCTCTAGGACCAAAGGGTCATATCTTAAAAAATATGAAGTTCTAAATTTTAAAACATTTTTTTTAAAAAGAGGGAATTTTTTTTGGGTGGGTTCCATCCTAGGTTCCCAACCTCTGGGTTTCTTATTTCTATAATCAGATGCAGAATGTGTTTTAGCTGTAACTAATTAGTTTTGCTTTTAAAATTATTTATACAAGCTTAGACTTTAGGAAAAGGTATAATTTTTACTAAATTAATATAAAATAAGATTAAATAAGTATTTCATTTAAATAAAACTACTGGTAAAAATTAGGTGGTAGTCAACCATTTGTTACAGTCTTCATTATTTTAAAGCCCTCACTAGGTTAACATCATGGCTTTATTAGCCACGTGGTTCCCCTACTAAATATTAATATTGACTCGATGGTCCTCACATGCATTGCCTAACAATGTTAATTTTGGTAATGCATATACCCTCAATTTCAACCCTTAGGTGTCTCTATAAAAATATACATTGTCCTACTGACCTAACTCCTAACTACCCTACAAAATAAGGGCTTGTGCCCTCCAAGGGGTCTGTCAAATTAGAAGTTGCCCTACAAAAACCCAATATTAAATATATCATAGAAAATAAATTGTAAGTCCTAAATTCATGAAATGAAAATAATCATGTCAAACAAAATGTAATTTCATATAAAATTGGTTCAGGGACTATTCTACTCATTTACCATGAACAAAAATTGCATGAAGTGTAAGTAAGTTACAGAGGAAACTAGGTAATTTTTGTAGTTTAACTTTAAAATTTCATAAAAATTAAACCATATATCCTAAAAATAAATTAAAAAATGTATTAGAATCCTAATTAATCCTATTTTATATTAAAATTTAAATTAGGAAAAATTGGTACTTTAAAATTATCTAAGTTAACCTATCCTTTCTTGGGATTAACAGAATCCATTCAAAGGAGAATTTGAAACAAGCTTTTTAACTTCATTTTTGATAAATTTTGAAAAATAGAATGATATTTTTCATAAAAAATTTATAGCTTGATTCAAGACATAAAATTAATCTTTCATTACATTTACTCTTTCTTCTTTCAACAAGCACTTAATATTAAACTAATACATGAAATATTATATTCATGACATCATATTTTTCCATCCTATTTCACATTTATTATACTTAAATATCATATAAAAATGGATTAAAAATTATATAATAATCATTTTATTATAATTTACATTAGCAAAGACATAAAATATAAAATTAGACTCAAAGAAAGCTCCCAAGTATAGCCATGAGGCCAAGGCCAAGCCATAGAGCGGCTCACCGCCATTCTTATTGCTATCATTAGGTACTTTTCCAAGGCACTCTTGATCCTAGGAATACCATCTCCAAGCATAGTTGACATCAAAGGTTCAAAATAATATAATATAGGTAAGAAAGGAGGTAGATACTAGCAAGGTAACAAACTCAACTAGGAGAAACAACTAGGTGTCTCAACTAACACTTCTTTATATCAAGAGGCTTCCACATTCACCTAAAATAAAAATCCATGTTACATAAAAAACAATAAATTTCATAAGAATAGGTACAAACACACATCCAAAAAGAATAAAAACTTATCAATAATCCACACTCACCCAGTGTGGATGAGAATTTATATTTTCCACACTAGGGGTGTGATAGAAGGAGGACTGTAGAGTTATTCCTTTGGAAAAACCCTTATCGCTTGTCATGGGAGAACCATGGAGATATAATAGGTTTGATTTTCCAAAAAACCATGCATATGATCTTTGTAGGAGACTTGGAAGTTGATTCCCTTGCCCAAATCGTACACATGAATCCCCATACTATGTAGAACAATTTAAACATGTTTTGGCAATATAACTATATGATTTTAAAACTCTAAATGAGATATAAAAATATCTAAAAAAAACTAAATGTATTTGGCATCTCCAAGCCAAAAATAGGCAATAAAATACTAATTGTGGATATAGGCAAAACCATGAAAAATAAAAAAGAGAGAGGGTAAGCAAAATGGACTTATACCTATTGAAAACTTAATATAAGAAGGGAAAAAAGATAATTATTTTTAAAACAATAAATTGAAAAAAATGGGTGACAAGGAGGCCTACCTTGTCTCCACCTCTTGGCTCTACATAAGGGAATATCTTACAAGTGTTGGAAGCTAGCTCTTATCCTCCTTATCTAAGATTATTATATCCTTCCTCAAGTTCTCCTCAAGCTCTCCTCCATTCTCTAATTTAAAAATAAGCAAAAAGTACATTCAAGGAAGGATTATCATGCTCTTATAGACAAAACACTCTATCTCAATAGCCAATAGGAAGGTGAAACTTTTCCATTCCCATTACTTGGCCCTTCTCCAAAAATCCTTTTCTATCATTAATTTTCCTTACACATATTTGTGTGAAAGAAATACATACACATACCTATTGACCATTTTTGACCCCCCAGCTCAAAAGGTGAACACCTGTAATAAAAAAATATTTTTTTTTCATGTCTTAAAAACCTTGTTCATAGCCCATTCCATGTATTGTTAGGTCTTAAAATGGTCTTTTGAGGTCTTGTTAGCAAATGTTAAGGTTAATTTGACAAGTTTAAGGTAATGGTTTATCTTAGTCTTATATTAGTCTAGTCATTATATGACATGAAAAAAGGTTAGTCAAAAGGTTTCAATGGTTATTAAATGTCTATCAAAGTCATGCTACCCATTCATCACCTTGAATGAACATTTCACACATGTTTGGAAAGATTAAGGTTATTTTATAAGTTTTAAGGTAAGTGTCATGTAAGATAAAGGTGTTTTTGGTTATGTCTATTGCATTTAAAGTTGTAAAAGGTCAAAAACCCATACAAATGCACTCTCTAAAGTTATTTAATCAGTTATATAACTTGAACATATGTCAGATACTTTTAGCATTTTAGGTTCAACACCCAAAGGAGAGAAAAACACTCTAAATAAGGCATTTATGGGTACTTGTACGAGCCAAAAAGACTCAATTTCAGGTGAAAATGGTTCAATAGTGTCTCTTCAGTTTATCTAAGTAAAATCCATGCTTGTAATGCATGTACAGGTGTCATAAAGGCAAAAAATTCTCTCTCTATCTCCCATCGCTCCCTGGGCAAAATCATAAAGGTAAATTTCACATGTTCGATATGTACAACACAAGGAGAGTTAACATCTAAAACTTTTTACAGAGTATGGGGTAATAATGGACTTCAAATTAATGTAAATATTCATCATATTTGTGTCCCCTCCTTTATTAACAATCAATAAGACCCTAAGGTACTCTAAAACTACCTATAAACCCTATAGGCTTGATTTCCATCAGTCTAAGAGTAGGAACAAGAGAATAAATGAAATGGATGATTGAAGAAAGTCCTATATATATTAAATATCTCTCCCAAAACTTTTTATATTATCCATTTGTAAATTGTGGCCCTCTGAGGAAGAAAAATCTCCATGTATTTTGAAATACAGACCTTGATGAAGTTGTAGGCAATGTTTTAGGGTTTGTAGGAGTTTTCTTATGAGTTGATGGTTTAAATTAAATAATGAAAATTGTCATAAGTGTCCCTGATGAATCCATCCTATTTATTCAACAATTATAACCACTTTAAGTAGTGTGCTAGTGGCTATGATCATTGAATTGAAAACCAAGTGAGTTAGACAGAATTCAATCTACATAATCTCAAGGGCATGTGATCAAATCATAAACATGGATGTACTATTTTCCAATTTAAAATTGAAAAAGTGGAAAAGTAATAATCCTTAAAATTTTCAATAGTATTATACATTGATTCATAACACCAAAAAGACTCCAATGTGCATGCATAGGTTTGTTACACTCTCAAGAAAGAAATAAACTAGTTTGTAGTGATGAAAGGGAAAATGGAGAATTTATAAAGACAAATGAAAATATAAGTGAAAATTTAAATATAATTTTCACTATAAAAATATCAAACTAGTGTTAATAACAGTTCATCCAATGGATCCTAATTGTCATTTTGGATTATGGACTATGTACAAATTAGCCTTCACAAAGATGAACCGAAAAGGTAATAAGCATTACATTATAAGTGTTGTTTGAGGGTTTTAATATCATGAACAAGTTATGGGAAAATTTAGGTTTTTATTCATTGATAATATTATCCAAAATTAACTTTAAAATGTCCTAAAGTGATAAAAGGTAGACCTACAAGCGTGTGGACCTGCAAGTCTCCCTTTCATGTAAATACAATGCATCTTGTTCCTCAGATGAGGTTCAAAGGGTGAATAGAACATGACAACTATTGTAAAGAAATTTTTATCACTTACAGGCCTAAGAGAGATTTTTAGGCCTGCTCATAGAGATTGGATGATTAGCTCATATGTTGAGTTGGAGATGAGAATTTTAGGATATTAAAACCCATAGGAAGGTTTATAGAGCCTTAAAAATTAATCCAATATGATTCAAACTCATAAATTAGGAAGAAACAACTCAGAGAAGGTTTCAAGGGTCAGCTTTACAAGGTTGATCACAAACCCTCATAAGAGGACTGCCTATGTCCTACACTATATGAATGGGTTAAATATGTTAAAAATTGTTCAATAACATAAAAATAGGTTTTATTTACCCAAATATTTAATATTTAACTCAAAACCAAACTCAAAAATAACATCTTCAAGCTCAAACTCACTTCTATACCTCACAATTACAGTTTGCCAGCCCTAGAGGCACTAACTTTTGCTCAGATCTCCTAAGAGAAGATGCATGGTATTAGGAGATATTAGGGAGAGATATATGGGTATGTTTACTATAAAATCATGTAATTAAGTCTTACATCCATATCCTGTGATTTATGAATCATTGTTAAGACGATAAGGAACTTCAAACCCACCCCTACTTAGAGCTCGATGATTGAGCAAGTCCTTATTATGACTTATAATGTTCATGAATGACCCTATAAAAAAAATTATGACCTAATTAGGTAATTTTAACATATAGTGGAGTGATTTTATCAGCACATGTAGAAGGTACACTATACAAAATGAGTCTAAAATGCTTGGCTATAAGCTTATTTGAGGGTGTGTAGGGTATGAATTCAGCTCCAAATCAATAATAAAGGACTATCAGGTCTAATAATAGGTTATAAAATATTTTAATTGCCTCTTCAGGCCTCCTAATAATGTATATGATCCATCTAAGTCATCAAGAGGGGTCAAAAGGTGAGAAATGCCCCATTTTGTTAGCTAAGTAGCCTATCTCAATCTTATGGAGTGCAAATGGAGAGCCTCTTCTCAGTAGGTTGAGTTGTATATAGATGTTTTGGGCCTCAAAAAACCATTTCCAAGATTTATAATGTATAAAACTCTTTTCAAATCACTTCAATCACCTCTCATGCATGTACAAGCACCTAGGATAAGGTTTTAGCCATTTCATGGTTCACATATTCATACAGGGTTTCAAAAGCCCAAATTTGGCATGGAGCATGGTCATAGCATATATAAATTGAATTAAACATTTATTCTAAGTTTCACATGTATGGGAGAATATTATATCCAAAACTCAATTTCTAAGCCTAGAGGCCTAAATGAGGCCTAATTAGAGAGATAAAATAGGCTAATAAGTGTACTTCCAATCAATATCTGATCATGAAATTTTTCAAAGAGATGTAAGGGAATACTAGGTAATTAAATACATGTTTATTTTTACATGATCATCATTTGTACATTGTCCTACATAAGGATCTTTGTGTGTTTACAAAGCTATAAATAATTGAAGGCAAATGAGAGATTTGGATACAAGAAGTCTTGGAGAGTGTTTGAGGCTTCCAAAGGATTTGATTTAGGTTTGGTAAGATATGGAAATTCCATCCATGAAGATATATTGTACTCATAAAGGTTCAATCAATATGTGAGCCATTTGGGTAAGATATTATTTACTATCCATATAGGATTAGTAGTAGCTATGGGAGGAGAGTGAAGATAATCGATGAGTCAAGGAGGTGGAGGGACAAAAGGTGTCAAATGGGCTCTTTGGTGATGGGTAGTCACCATTTGGGATTTAAGACACCTAAGAGGTGTAATCATCATTGCAATGTCAATATTAGGAGATTATAAAACTGATCCAAGTTATCAACAGCAAGGTCAGAGATCAATTTAACATGACTTGATGATAAAGATTGTCACTTTTCACCTTCCAAGCCAAGAAGAGGCTAGTTTGAAGAAGACACAGGGGTGTCAAACAAGTAGACAATATCTTATGCCATTTTAGAGATGACGCATCTTTAAAGAGGTAAACACATGTCATTAGAGATCTCATGAGATAGTTTCATAACTCCATTATTGATTTTAACTCTTTTTAAGAGTGTTAGAGAATTTTCATGACTCTCTTTTATGCCCCTTCTCTCTATTCTATTGGGTGAATATTTTGTCAATTAGCTAACTAATGAGAAAAATAGGTCTAATCAACCATAGCAAGAAAGATTGGTCGGCTTAGTGTGTAGGTTTACCACATCAAAATGGGACAAATCTCTCCTCTCATCAAAGGGAGGTTCCCTATAAGTATGAAGGGGCCATATACTATAAATATATGCAAAAATAACACTAGGGGTAGGGTATCACCATCCATCTCTCTTTTTTTAGAGATGATGCTCACAGATAAAGGAGAAATCTTGGTGAAGACATTGAAGGCACTTCTCTTCTTTTAGAAGTGGTCTTACAGGAAATAGCAAGAGTTCTTTCAGGTAGTGATAAATGATTGGTAACAAAGGTGTAGTAACTAGTAGAATGAAGTGTAACACAAAGTCTCCACTTCAGCTACTCAAAGAGTGAGATACAAAGAACAATGAGGGCACAAAGTCATCCCAAGGTCTTTTACACAAAAAACAAAAAAATAGAAAATTACACTAAAGGCAATTGTAGGCAGCACAAATTCTTCCCACAATTGGCTTTAGGACACCTCAATTATCTCCAGTAGTTTTGATTATTTCATTCAAAGGATAAGAACACATTTAGAAGACAGACATAAGAACAATCTCCTAAATGACACAAGCCATGATAGCACAAAGTCTGAAAGTAACTTGCTTTCTCATTCAAAACAAAGAAAAATGATTAACAATGTGAGCTCAAAGTCTCAAAGATAGCCTCTCAATTTTGGTAGAGTTTTTCTTCTTTTATCAAAAAGATATCCCTTGAAAAAACTAGGATTTTAAAATATATAGCAGCCAAGAAAAGCTTGGCACTTTGTTCCATGGAGCAACCCATGTTGCATTTAATGCTTTGAATGTGTCTTCAGTTCTATCCAAGGACCATGCTAGAACAGGGTAGCTACCTTGACTATGGTGCATCATTTCATCTCAAATGTCTTCTCTTAGGTCTGAATCATCTGGTCTATCCCCTCTAATGTTTGCACAACTATCCATTTTGTCATTACTCTAAGGGAGACAAATAGGCAACATCTTCAATGTTTAAGGGCTTAAAAATCTATTTTGTGGACTGTTTCACCTACTGGAATAACTTCTACATAGATATTTTGGCCTTTCCCTCTTTTTGCTATGATTTTAGCCCTCGAGCTATATCTTCTGCCTTGCTAGCTCCTTTGGCTTCTCTCTCGATGTAGTTCTTCCTTTTGGTCTTAGCCTTTTCTAGAATCTGAGCTCTCAGGGCTACGTTCTAGCTTTATTGACTCTTTTAGCTCCTCTTCTCAGTGTTTCTTCCTTTCAACCTTGGCCTTAAGGCCTTTGAATGCATTCAGGTCCATGCTTAAGCCTGTAAAGATCAACAGCTATTTCATTGCCATGAATTTGATGTCTTTAGGCCCGTCATCATTTCAAAACCAATGGTTAGTTTGTGACAGTCAACTTTGACGTCTACAGGACCATCACCCTCTTTGGCAATTCCTTTAGCATTGTTGTTTGATCCTTCCTGAAGGAGAAGAATCCCTTTGAGGTCTTGAGAAAGGCCTATTTTGGTCGATGAGAGCCCCCCGCAAGGGTACATGCCCTTTGGGGTGCTTCGAATGGCCTTCAAGATTTAATTTCTTTAGGGGGCCTTTGTTGGTTCTTTTCCTTTAGACAAAATGTCTGAAGGAAATCTTCCTTTGTTTTTTCTTCCACCAGGCTTTTGCTTTGCTTCGGGCTTTTCCTTCAACAGACTTTTGTCTTTGCTTCGGGCTTATTCCTTCAGACAAAAGTCTGAAGGAATTCCTTCAAACTTTTTGTCTAAAGAAATTCAAGCCAAAGCCTTTTGTGTCTTTCCTACTTACTTCCCTTGGGCTTCATCCTTCAATTAGGCCAATTCCTTCAGACAAAATTTTGAAGGAATTCCTTCAGACTTTTTGTTCAAAGGAAATGCCTTAGCATTTTTTGCCATGGGAAATCCTTTTAAAGGAATTCCTTTGCTCCATTTGGCCTTTGAATTGGTCCATTTGCTCCCCACTTGCCCTCTGTAAGGGATGTCTAAGCTCCAAGGTTGCCTTTTAGATTTTTGCAATGGTCCACTTTGGCTCCCAAGTGCCCTCCACAAGGGCACTCTTCAGGCTTTTGGAAGACTCCTTCAAACTTCTTGATTTGAAAATGCCTAAGTGCTGAGAACCTATTTTTTTCTTGTAGAGTCTATAGAAACCAACCTACAGAGTCTGTAGAAATGAGTTCGTAGATTTGGGGGAGTCTAGATAAATGAGAAACCAACCTGCAGAGTCTATAGTTTTGGGTCTATAAAATTGACAGAGTCTGTAGAAACTAAGTCTATAAAGTCTGTAGTTTTCAAGCCTTGAATTTCATAGAAACTAAGTCTATAGATTTCTTCCTACAAAGTCTATAGAATTGAGTCTGTAGAAATGAACCTACTTGTAGAGTTCATAGAACCAAAGTCCATAGTTTTCTCTAACATTGAAAGAGTCCATAGAAATCTAGCTTGCGGAGTCTGTAGAAACCTATCTATGAAGTTCATAGTTCCACCTGCAGAGTTCATAGATATGAGTTCATAAAACTAGGGGAGTCTGTAGATTTGAGTCCATAGATTTCTTCCTACAGAGTCCATAGAAATGAACTTACAGAGTTCATAGATTTAACCCTGTGCAGTCCATAGTTTTCAGCCTATAGAGTCTGTAGAATCCTACTTGTAAGGTCCCTTAGCTGAAATTTTTTGAAAAATAGAGAATTTGAAGGCTCATAACAATTTTTGAGAAGGGAAGAGATTTTTTTTTGGCTTGTATGACCAAAAATAGTTCATGTTTTGTCCCAAAAAGGAGTGATAGACTTTGAGAACAATAGCTGGCTCTAGCTGGGGAACTTCTTTCAGTTGAAATGTTGGAACAACTGAGGGGAGTAGAGACCAGAATCTCCAATGCCTTTAAGTATGCCATTGGGCTATGGAGTCATGCTAACCAAAATAAAGTAAGGAACCAAAAATTAAAAGGAAAAGGAAAAGCTCAAAAAAAAGAACCAAAAACTATAAAAATATACATAAGTATAGAAGATCTTATTTGATACTTCAAGAGTTGAAGTGCTTCAGATGCTGCCCGTTGTGAGGTAGAGAAAAGAGTGTGCCATATTGATACTTCAACAGGAAACTATTTTCACCATTGAGCTCATGGATAGTGAATGGGCCTCTCCAAAGGGAATCAAATTTCCCATGCATTCCCTTTGGTTCTCTTCTCTTGTCCCATAAAAGGACTTGATCTCGAATCTGGAAATCCTAGTCTTTTGCTTTCTAGTCGAAGAGCTTCTTCACCAAACTTTGATGGGCAGCAATTCGGTCCACCACCATAGTTCTCTGCTCATACAGCTCAGTCAAGCACATGATCCTCTTATCAATGGAGCTTTCATATGTTTGATCCTCAATTGCCTTGGCCAATTTCAATGCTAGCAATTCTAGGGTGATCGGTATCTCAACATTGAGACCATAAAGAAGTTGGAAAGGAGACATACCAATTGTCTTTTTTGGTGTAATTTTGTCTGCCCATAAAGCATCAACCAATGCTTTATGCCATGTATGTTGGTTTTCATCCACTAGCTTCCTAATAATGGTCACTAGGTTTTTGTTGCTTGATTCAGCTTGGCCATTCTCTTATGGGAAATACTCAGAGTGGGAGAGGGTAATCCCATAGTAAAAATAAAATTGAGTGATCTCATGAGAAGAGAAAAAGGCAGCATTGTCCATCACAAGCTTGGTTAGGACCCCAAACATGGAAATGATGTTCTCCTTAAGGAAATCACATACTAATTCTAAAGTAACATGCTTGGTTGGAATTGCTTCCACCCATTTGGTGAAGTAATCTATGGCTGTGAGGATGTAATCATGTCTAGCACTTGAAGATAGATTTATGGCACCAATGAAATCAATTCCCCATTGCTGAAATGGCTCTTCTATCACCACTAGCTTGAGAGGTATAGCAACTATCTTGGGTCTTCCAATGAACTGTTGGCATAGTTCACACCTTCGTACCCATTTGTACGCATCCTAAAATAAAGTAGGCCAATAATACCTGGCTCTAAGAATATTGAGGGCAGTCATAGGAGTAGAAAATTTTCCTCCACAGGCTAGATTGTGGAAGGACCTCAAAAGTTGGTTCTGTTGCTCTTTATCCACGCAGCAAAGGAACACTCCATCAAGACTCCTCTTATACAAGCCATTATTCTAGAGGACAAAATTGATAGCTTTTAGTTTGATAGTCCTCCTTTCTTTACAAGATAGGTGGGTTGGATGCTCACCATAAGTAAGGAAATGAGCAATACTTGAATACCACTCATTCATGGTGAAGACAAAGAGGACTATTGGCGTGTCTTCTACTTCTTTTTCTTCATGCCTTGCTTCTTTGGGTCTGTTGTCAGCAATCAATTGACAAAGGCCCTTTCTCCGTACTAGCTTCATTAGTTTGATGACTAGATCAAACTCTTGGATTTTATAAATCTAATTCCCCCTTTTGGTTCCAAACTCCTGCTGAGTTAATATGGATTTAATTGTGGTGTCAGGAACCAGGGTAGTAGTGTGGGAATTTAGAATGTAAAAGTGAAAATGCTTGAATACTTCAGCTCATGAGCTTTGAGAGGATAGCTCATGAAGGAAATGGGAGATTCCACTCCTTCATTTTGTTGAGCTAGAATGGCTAAAAGTGTGTGTTTGGAAGTATAACTATACATGATGAAATCCTTGGTATAATCTAGACAACCCAGAATTGGGGGGTGAGCAATGGCTATTTTGATGTCCCGAAATGCCAATTTTCCTTCTTCAATTTAGCTAAAGGTGGCCTTTCCCTTCATCATATCCATAATATGATGAGTCTTCTTAGTGAACTCAGGGATGAATCTTCGTAAAAAATTCACTTTTCTGAAGAAAGAGTGAACTGCAGTCTTACTCATGGGCTGAGTAAGCTCCTGGATAGACTTGAATCTTTCTAAGTCAATCTTTATGCCTTCTCTAAATACAATGTGTCTGAGAAGCTTCCCTTCTATCACCCCAAAAGAAAGACTTCTTGGGATTTAGAGAAATACTATTCTGACAGTAACATTCCAGTACTTGTTGTAAGTGGTGCACATGATCCGGGTGATGCTTAGAAAAGACGATCAAGTCATCAAGATATACTATAATGAACTTACCCATTTCATCTTTGAAAGTAAGGTCCATTTCTCTCTGTAAAGTAGCACCATCATTTATCAGGCCAAAAGGAATTCTTTGATATGTAAAGGTGCCCCAAGGCATGGTGAAGGTAGTCTTGTGCTGGTCTGCTTCACCAACTTCTACTTGATTATATCCTGAGAAGTTGTTCAGCATTGATAACATTTCTAAATCGGTCACAGTCTGAAGCACTTGATCCATGATAGGTAGAGGAAAGTTATCCTTTAAGGATGATTGATTCAAGTTCTTGAAATCCACACAAAATTGAATTTTGCCATTCTTCTTCCTCATAGGTACTATGTTGGCAATCCATGTGGAATGATGGATTGGGAAGATTATCTTGGCATTTAGCATTTTTTGTATTTTGAATAGAATAGTACCTAATATTTTTAGATTTTACTACCTAGATTTTTACTTGTAAGGTGTTGAATCATCATTGAGAGGAATTTCATGAAAAATTTCTTCAGGCCTAAGCGACTTCAGATCATCATAGGAGTATGCTAGGACATCCATGTACTGGTGAAGAAGAACAGTGAATTTAAATCTCTCCTCAAGAGTGCAACATTTTCTAATGTTCACCATCTTAGGATCATCCTTGGTACTTAAGTTTACCTGATCAAACTCTTGGGAAGAGCTTGAATTTGTCTATTGCTGTTTGATGAGTCTATCATGTTTGTCAAATAGCTTCTCAAGGGAAACTAGGCCTTTTGGGATTTTATTCCCTTTGAGTTGCAGGAATTTTTCACCTACGTCTGCACTTGATTTAGGAGTTGGTTCAAGCTTTTGAGGCTTACTACCTTCAAAATATAGCCATTCAAAGCTATCCTTTTGCTCTAGCAAGGCAATGATTTGGTTGTCATTGTTAAACACCTGCCAATGACTGGCATTATCAGGTACACTTGGTTAAAATACTAGCTCAATAGTGTACTTGTCTCCATTAAAATTAGGGTGAGGAACCAAAAGAGTTGCTAAAATAACCAAAGCATCAGCTCTATCATTGAATTCCTTGGGAACTATAGAGATGCTGAAAACATCAAAATATTCAAGTTGATCCCAAACTAGATTGTGGTAGTGGTGCAATCTTTCATTCTTAGTTTGATACAGATTCCTTACCTAACAAACCACCAGTTTAGCATCTCCTTTGGCATGAAGGAGTTTGATGCCTTTATCACGAGCAGCCTTCAATCCAAATAAAAGAGATTCATACTCAACTATTTTATTGGTGTTGCTAAACTGTAACTTACATGAAGAAGGAAAGATATCTCCTTGAGGAGATATCAGCACAATCTCAACTCCTGAACTAGTAGAGGAATAGATGCCATAAAATTCTAGCATCCATACCTCATCAGACACTAATTTTTCCTTGGATTCTTCTTTTTTTGGAGGAGGAGATTTCTTAGCACTTGTACTACATTTTACCATCCTTTTTGATGTTCTAGCTAAAGGTATTTTTAGGCTATCACATTCAAGAGTTTCATTAGGTGTTTCATGGACTTCCTCTGTGGTTAAGAAAAAATTACCCATGCTTGAAGACTCAAACAAAATTTGAGCTTTAGGCACTGATGTCTGAGTAACCACATATTTCACTTCCTTCTTAGGAAGCAGCCTCTTCATGATGCCTTTGATAGGGATTCTCACCTCAGATAAGTCTATGCTCAATGCACCACCAACATCTTTGCAGAAATTTCAGCCAAGAAGGATGCCATATGATGTTGGGACGTCAGCCACTAGGACAGTCATCTTGATTCTTTTGTCTGGAAACATTGCAAATGCAAATTGGGCATCCTTAATTTGTCCTAGCAATGGAACTTGTTTGTTCTCCATGGAGAAACATCTCCCAAATGTCTTGGTCAATGTGAGACCAAGAGATTCTACCACTTTGGTAGGCATGGCATTGTCTGAAGCTCTAGAATCAATGATGCAACTGCTCAGCTTGTGACCATTTATCAACAGGGAAACATAGAAAGGTTCTATTTTCCCAAGAGCAGAAGGAGGAGTAATGACAAGGTTGTTTGGAATAGACATGTTCCTTGGGGGATCATGAGTTAACTTCTTAGCTCCATGTCTTGCTGGGATGGTTTGGTTCTTTACACATTGAACCAATTTATCCAACTGATCAGGGTTAGACTATAGGAATTTAAATTTAGACATTTGAATTTTAGTTTTCTTTATATGTTCAATTATATCAAATGTTTGAAATAAACTAGGAATTAAGGATGGGAGTTCATCCTTTTGATTTTTGGGAGGGAGAGGGCTAGTCTGTAAATTTGAAATGGGAGGTGAAGACGTAACTAAGGTACTCACCTTTTTAGCAACCACCAGATCCTTTGGCTGGAAGGGCAAAGTGGTTTCACACTTATCAATTGAGATTTCTAGTTGATGTCACTCCTCTATTTTCTCTTTATCAGCTTGTTGGGTTGACTAATTCTTGGACCAGGTAAACATAGCATATGATCCCTCAGTTGCTTCACCTTCACTTCTGGGTTCATCCTGATAATTCAAGAAACCAATGTTGGAGTCACTAGTTGATTCTTCTTGGTCCTTCATGAAGAGATCAACATCATTTTCTTGATCAAACTCAGGTTGGAAAGAGGAATCATGTTCTATTTCTAGATATCCAACTGTTGAGTTGGTTGGAGGTGCTTCAATCGCCAAGTTCCCCCATGGAGGAGGAAGATGATTTGTTTATCCTTAATTCTTGGCAAAATTGCCTTGGTATGACTGATTCTAAAATGTTCTCCTTGGCATATCTCTATATGAAAGAGTGGATGACATCCCCTACGCCATTTTCTTTCTAAGAGCAAGTAACTCATTGGCTAGCTTCTACACCATTGGATTAGTGGTGCCTACAGGTGGGTATTCTAAAGATGAAGAATATTTACCTTTATTAGGATCTCTCCTTATCTTTCCTGCCAAGATAAAATCATCTTTTACCTCAGTAGCCAAATCTTGAGCAGTAGCAAGGTCTATGTGGCCAACACGTCTCAACAGAAAACTCACTTCAGGCAGCTGTGAGTTGATGAAGAAACATTTAAGGTTCTCAAGTGTAGGCTGAGCAATGATAGGAATCTGATTCCTTAGCTTGTCAAACTTAGCAATGAAGTCTCTCATAGGTTCATGAGGTTCTTTCTTCATCTATGTGAGCTGGGCTAGTAAGGCATGCAGATCTTCTATAGGCTTGAAATTGGCTTCAAATTTGGCTTTGAGCATGTTCCAATCAGTTACTAACCGAGCCTACAGATGGTAGAACCAGTCTACAGTAGCACCTTGCAATGTTTCTACAAATATCCTAACTACCACATCTTCAAATTCTATGCCTATCACACCATAGGCTATGTTGAAGGATGCAATGTGTTCATCAGGGTGAACTCTCCCATCATTAAAGAATTTCAAGAAATTCTTCCTTGAACTGTGTGGAAGCTCATGTAGAGGTGGAGTTAGATTAAGTGAGCTAAAAGAGTTACCCCAAGGGCCTTGAATTACCATGATTAGATTATGAAAAGTAGGGATAACAAATCTGGGTGGAGTATGTATAGATAAATCTCTAGTGATAGTAGAAAAAGAAGCTCTGCCTTGTATTGGTGACCTGGTATGGATGGGAGGAACACTCCTAGATTGTTGAAATTGAGGTTGTGGAGGAAGCAAATCAAAATTTCCTTATTGTACCAACTCAAAGATTGGGTCAACAACACCTTGGTTTCTCTGACTTTTAGAATAATGTGGAGTTGCCAGATTGTAGGATAAAAAATGGAATAATTGGTCCTACTTTAGCTTGAAGCTTAAGGCTTCAAACTACTTGTTCTTCCCCTATGGATCTACTTTGTAGACCAGATTATGTGATGGGAATGGATAATGCTATGAATGGATAATGGGTAAGACCCAGATGAGAGTCACCAGAGTATATAATGGATAAAGATAGGAACTGCTTGTTTGAATCCCCAGCGGAGTCGCCAAAAAACTATTGGGTGAATATTTTTTCAATCAGCTAACTGATGAGCAAAATAAGTCTGATCAACCACAACAAGGAAGATTGGTCGGCCTAGTGTGTAGGTCTACGACATCAAAAGGGGACAAATCTCTCCTCTCATCAAGGGGAGGTTCCCTATAAGTATGAAGGGGCTATATACTATAAATATATGCAAAAAATAACACTCAAGGGTAGGGTATCACCATCCATCTCTCTTTTTTTAGTGATGATGCTCACAGACAAAGGAGAAATCTTGGTGAAGACACTGAAGGCACTTATCTTCTTTCAAAAGTGGTCTTACAAGAAACAACAAGAGTTCTTTTAGGTAGTGACAAATGATTGGTAACAAAGGTGTCGTAACCAGTAGAATGAAGTATAACACAAAGTCTCCACTTTAGCTACTCAAAGAGTGAGATACG
Organism: Torreya grandis; assembly: GCA_037957365.1. Lineage (NCBI taxonomy): Eukaryota > Viridiplantae > Streptophyta > Pinopsida > Cupressales > Taxaceae > Torreya > Torreya grandis. The sequence goes on along the minus strand of JARHVA010004319.1, from coordinate 1,030,039 downwards.
AAGAATAATGAGGGCACAAAGTTGTCCCAAGGTCCTTTACATAGAAAATAGAAAAATAGCAAAACACACTAAAGGTAATTGTAGGTAGTATAAAGTCTTCCCATAGTTGGCTTCAGGACACCTTCTTGATTATCTCCACAAGTTCTGCTTATTTCATTCAATGGATAAGAACACAATTAGAAGACAGACATAAGAAAAATCTCCTAAATGGCATAAGCCATGACAACACAAAGTCTGAAAGTAGCTTACTTTCTCATTCAAAACAAAGAAAAATGATTAACAACCTGAGCTCAAAGTCTCAGTAATAGCCACTCAATTTTGGTAGAGTTTTGCTTCTTTTATCAAAAAGATCTCCCTTGTAAAAAATAAGATTTTACAATATATAGCAGTCAAGAAAGGCTTGGCACTTTGTTCCATGGAGCGACCCATGTTGCATTCAATGTTTTGAATGTGTCTTTGATTCTGTCCAAGGACCATGCTAGAATAGGGCAGTTGCCTTGACTATGGCACATCATTTCATCTCAAATATCTTCTCTTAGGTTTGGATCATCTGGTATGTCCCCTCTAATGTTTTCACAACTATCTATTTTGTCTTTACTCCAAGGGAGACAAATAGGCAGAATCTTCAATGTTTAAGGGCTCAAAAATATGTTTTGTGGACTATTTCACCTACTAGAATAACTTCAACATAGATATTTTGGCCTTTCCCTCTTTTTGTTATGATTTGAGCCCTCGGGCTATATCTTCGGCCTTACTAGCTCCTTCAGCTTCTCTCTCAGCATGGTTCTTCCTTTTGGTCTTGGCTTTTTCTAGAATCTAAGCTCTCGAGGCTACATTCCAGCTTTGTTGACTCTTTCAGCGCCTCTTCTTAGTGGTTCTTCCTTTTTGCATTGGCCTTAAGACCTTTGAATGCATTTGGGTCCATGCTTAAGCCTGCAAAGATCAACATCAATTTCATTACCACAAACTTGACGTCTTCGGGCCCATCATCATTTGAAAACCAACGGCTAGTTTGCAATGGTCAACTTTGATGTCTGTAGACCCATCACCCTCTTTGGCAATTCTTTTGGCATTTTTGTTTGATCCTTCTCGAAGGAGAAGAATCCCTTTGGGGTCTTGAGAAAGGCCTATTTTGGTCGGCGAGAGCCCCCTGCAAGGGTACATGCCCTTCGAGGTGCTTCGGATGGCCTTCAGACTTTAATTTCTTTGGGTAGCCTTTGTTGGTTATTTTCCTTTGGACAAAATATCCAAAGGAATTCTCTTAGACATTTTGTCTGAAGGAAATCTTCCTTTGTTGTTTCTTTCGCTAGGGTTTTGCTTTGCTTTGGGCTTTTCCTTTGGCTGGCTTTTGTCTTTGCTTCAGGCTTATTCCTTCAGACAAAAATTTGAAGGAATTCCTTTCGAATTTTTGTTCAAAGAAATTCAAGCCAAAGCCTTTTATGTCTTTCCCACTTGCTTCCCTCGAGATTCATCCTTCGATCAGGCCAATTCCTTTGGATAAAAGTTTGAAGGAATTCCTTCAGACTTTTTGTCTAAAGGAAATGCCTTAGCATTTTTTGCCATGGGAAATCCTTTGGAAGGAATTCCTTTACTCCATTTAGCCTTTGAATTGGTCCATTTTCTCCCCACTTGCCCTCCATAAGGGCTGTCTGAGCTCCAAGGTTGCCTTTCAGATTTTTGCAATGGTCCACTTTGGCTCCCAAGTGACCTCTGCAAGGGCACTCTTCGGGCTTTCGAAAGACTCCTTCAAACTTCCCAATTTGAAAATGCCTAAGTGCTAAGAACCTATTTTCTTCCTATAGAGTCTATAGAAACCAACCTGTAGAGTTCGTAGAAATGAGTTCGTAGATCTGGGGGAGTCTGTAGAAATGAGAAACCAACCTGTAAAGTCCATAGTTTTGGGTCCATAAAACTGACGGTGTCCATAGAAACTAAGTCTGTAGAGTCCATAGTTTTCAAGCCTTGAAGTTCGTAGAAACTAAGTCCATAGATTTCTTCCTGTGGAGTCTATAGAACTGAGTCCATAGAAATGAACCTGCCTGTAGAGTCTGTAGAAACCAAGTCCATAGTTTTCTCTAACATTGAAAGAGTCCATAGAAATCTAGCTTGCAAAGTTCATGGAAACCTATCTGTGAAGTTCGTAGTTCTACCTGTAGAGTCCGTAGATATGAGTTTGTAAAACTGGGGGAGTCAACAGATTTGAGTCCGTAGATTTCTTCCTGCAGAGTCCATAGTTTTCAGCTTGTAGAGTCTGTAGAATCTTGCCTGTAGGGTCCCTTAGCTAAAAAAGTTTGAAAAATAGAGAATTTGAAGGCTCATAACAATTTTTGAGAAGGGAAGAGAGAATTTTTTGGCTTGTAGGACCAAAAATAGTTCATGTGTTGTCCCAAAAAGGAGTGACAAACTTTGGGAACAACATATTCTACTCTCATTTCTTTATAAATTCAGCCTAGTTTTGGATTTGTAACCATCCTCCACCTAGTTATGGTGAAGCCCTTCCCATTTGTATATCTTTGATAAATGAGAAACTACTAATTTTACCTCATTATTTGACTATATTTAGTATGTATGGATGACTAGTTGATCTTGTCAAGCATTTTTCTTAGACTTCTTTGGCATGTTGTCATGTTATAACACCCATATGTAGTTTGAAATATTCTTTACAGTCCATATGAAGTGTTTAAGTGAAGTGTGAAGATTGAGTTAGTTGTATATTCATTAGTGTCATTTTATGACCTCTTGATTAGTCTTCCTAGCCCAAACATATATCAAAACCTCCATAACTAAGTGTTTATTTAAAGAGGTATATTAGGAGTAGTGTGTGTTTAGGTTAGTCTCATGGTTGATGTGCACATGCATCTAGCTGGTAATGGTCTACTAGTTTTGGTGCATCACCTCCATTAGAGTAGGTTTCTCTCTCTTTTCCTAACAAGTTGATAGATTATTGAATGAGCCTAATTGATACATTAAGGGGATTTAGACTTGTAACTTATAGATTCAACCCACATTTTAAGCCACCCATAGCCTAGGATTATCTCCATGTTACCCCAAATTTAGAAGGCCTGAAGAATCTTCCAAGGCTACAAATTTGGGTGATAATAATACCCATTATATTTCTTACTTCCCCATGCCATAAATTGGCACATGGGATATTATATGTTTTTTTATTCAAAATAATATATATAAATAAGTAATGTTTCAATGTTATTCATATAAAAAAATGGGTGGACAAAGTCACACCCCATAAGCATAGTCAAATTGAGGTAAGAAACCCTCGAGAAATATCATGTCTAGAAAAGGGTCAATAATGAACAATAAAAAAAACATCACATCAAATAGTCAAAGGTGCATAAAAACCAAAAATATGCATAAAAAATCACATACAAGTAAAGAGAAAAATTATGCTTCAGTAATAAACATGGGGGCCAGAGGAAGTGACAGAGGAGGTGGATCCTATAGCTTATCACACCATCCCCCTTGAGTAACATGTCTTCATCCACAGGTAAGGGATACCAACCATCATTATATTGAAGACTATTTTTTTCTTCATTGTATAGAAAGCTAAATAACAAGATATAGCCATGGATATTTGTCTTGCATGGGAGAACCCTAGTCCCTTCCATCACCTTCACATCTGGTAGAGCCACAAGGGAAATCACATAGTGGATATGACAAATGAGGGAGTGAACAATGTGGAGAGAGTCTCCTCTTCCTATTCTTGGATATGATTTGAAAAATACTCTAAAATTTTTGCATCCCATCCCTTGATCATAAGGGATCTTAAATTCACATATAACCACCTTTAAAACACTTTATATCTACTTGAAACATGGGTCCAAGTTCCCATTCAAGTTTTGGTTAAGTGTCCCATTTAATTGGTTTAAACCCTTACCTTTATGAATGAATTAAATGTTAAGGTGGATTCTAAGGTCTTTTATAAAGGTAATGAATATCACCAAGGGGTCTGAATAGTTATAAAATGGTCAAAGAGGTTTAAAACCCAAAACTAGATAAAATGATGATAATAAGGTTGATATTTTAATCTAAGGTAGTTATAAAAACACTACTCAAATAAAACCAATGGGTTAATTATGCTTATCATAGTCCCAATTACCTCACTTGGATTCCATATCACCTACACATAATTTCACACATAAAATTACACTATCCTAAGTAATTGAAGTTACTGAATGTAAAAATCTTAGTAATATCTAACAATATAAAATGCATGTACGTAAAAAATCCAAACCAAAACACTTTATAAATTTAGATGAGATAATATATACATTTAAATATCATATGATCATAATCTCAAATCACATGATAAATTAGTATTATCCCTGAATCCCTGTAAAGGTTTGAGCAAAATAGAATTTAATATGCATAATGATATAAAATCTAACTCAAATCCTTAGAAATATCACTAATAAGAGAGAATATAAAAGATCAATCATAAATAATAATGGATTCTTACCATAATCTCACTCCTCTTCAGCTTCCATCTAAGATTTTACAATGAACTTTATTGATCGTAGATTGTAATGGACTCAAAATTCTAGCATTATGATGGCTTGATTTATGGATTTTAGATGAATTAATTGATCATGAAGACTCTATGGATTCAATGGATGTGATTGATAGTTGATCATATGGACATGAAGATTTTAAGTTTTCATGAGTTGCCTTCAATGGAGGAGTGGCTTTGTTTATATATATTATGGAGAGAAGAATCAATGGTTCATATTTAATCTTGGGCCATTGGGATCAATGGTTGAGGAATTTCCAAGGAATTAAAAATTCCTTGGAAGCCTCGAAAATATAGGATTCTAGAGGTGGAAGGCTAAGTTAGAGAGGATTCTAGAATCCTCTTAGTTATTAATTAGGATTAGGTAGGGGATTAGATAGGGAATAGGTGGGTGATTAGGGACTAGGGGTGTAGAAAAGCCTAGGAATAAGCTTAGTAGGTGGATATTTGGGTCATGGGAATTTAAAATTCCCAAATAATAGATTGGTGGGGTAGGAATAATGTTAGTGATTGAAGAAATATTGAGGGGGAATATTAGATAAATGGATAGGAAGGGGACAAATTAGCGATACTAATTAAAATAATCAAGGTGAGTGGATTTAGGTGCACACAATCCCAACTAATATGAAAGTGTAGTATGCATATCAATAATAGACTAAAATAATATATAACCAACATCTGAATACTAATCATATAGGCAACTAATATCATTCAAATCATAAGATACACTACCTAAAAAATAATAAAATAAAAAACATATTTTGTCTCAATAACATAAAGAACATATCACAACAAGACATATTTTCAATAAAAAAAATCCAACAAAATTAGCAGTGTAAAATGAGGGCCTCACACAAGGCATAGTGTGCACTACATGTGATAATAAGGCTATGTGGAGATAAGAATGTGCATGCCCCTAATAGGCAAGAATCATTGTATTCTCATGTAATATGTAGAATTATACTCAAATTATATGTGACTATTTGATATTCAAGGATTATCAAGAAACCTACTCTAAAATGTGGACTATGGGACTGGATTTTCTTCTTTAGTTTAATAATTATCTAAAACTTGGTAAACCACCAACCGAAAATCTATGGATGCTTTTAGAGATTTCATTTTTAATGTGTATGTATTAGATAAGCCTAGTATTAAATCCTCATACTATGATATATCATTTGTGCATGAGAATTCAAAATTAAATGTAAATGGTAATGGTTATCCATGAAGAGTAATGAACAATATCCCAATACTACCAATAATGGCACATTTGGATCCTTCAAAGTGCATGAACCATATGTCATTAGCAATGTGATATGTAGTGAATTCATCATGAAAATTACCATTAATTGGTGATGAATATGATAACAAAGCTATAATTAAGTTATTTGCAATGGTTTTCTATTTGAATGATTTTGGGGGTATATATTATAAGTTAAATTCCATAATTAACATCACCCATTTGGTGATATGTCCTGATAATCATGAATCAGATATTATAAAATCTAGTGGGTCCACCTTTGTGATAACTTTTGTCCCATTAATAAGTATATAATTTTATAATTTTTGTGTTTGAAAATACAAGGTATAAACATAAATTTTCCATTAAATTTTAATTAGTTTTTTTAATCTAATAATGTGCAAATGATGTAGTATATGGAACACTCTTTATGATTGTCATTGTATTGTGTGAGAAAATCTTCCAAGGCATGCTCTATAGATGATATGTATAACAATATTGGTTTGGACTTATTCTAAAAGGACAAAGGCTTATAAAACATGTTTTAAGTAATTTATCTATTATGTAGGAATGAATATCAATCAAATAGGGAACTCTAAAATATATTCTTAGTGGTTTCAAGACATTAGAGTATTTCATATATATTTAAAGATAATGAAATGGTTAATATGCCAAATAAGTTAAGGATGTTAAGTGCAAGAATTTTCAAGCATTTGTTGATTAAATTTTAGTGTCTACAAGAAGCTATGTACAATCCATTTTTTTCTTTTTAAATTACTTAAAAATTCAACAAGCTAACCAATGATTCCATCAATATGGGAGTCATGAAAATTTGTAATAAGTGGTACAATTATTTCATTTAAATATTGAAATATGTTAGACGTGCTTGGCTAATAATTATAAAATGCATCATGTGTTGTAAGAAAACTATCTAGATCACTAATTGCATAATCCTGTGTAGGAGGAATAGCTCTAGGAGATGTAGAATGATATGTAATTTGATAACGACTAATAGGAGACTGTGCCAAATGTTGTGCCTTTTGAGAAACATGTTGATATATATGTATCACCAATTTTGAAGGTGTTATATGTGATGATTCTTGTTAGAAAGAAGACACTTTTTTATAATATACTTACTTTTGCATTACTTAGTTTTGATATTTTTTCACCTTTTTATTAATTAATTTATTAGAAATATTTTACCTAGCTAAAATAATTGTATATGTTATTTGTTCTTGCATGGATGTATTAATAAATTATGGTGTTGGATGGGAAGGGGGAGGTACCATAAATTATAGAGGATACTCATATATGATACCTGAATTTGTAACAACTTGATTACAACGAACATAATTTAGGCATGTATGTAGCATAGAAGTTACATGTCAAAGACCCCATTTTTTGGTATAACTAGAAAATGAGTAGATAATATAATAGAACCCACTTGAAGAGGTAATAAAATATATCATAAATTAGTTTATTGTTTCCCATTAAATGTCTTAAAACATTAGAAGTTGCTTTTATGTCACGCTATTTGTATCCCAATGAATGTAGTGATGTCATTTTACATGTATTATCACCTAATCCATTATCAAATATCATTTTATGAGTAGGATGTTAATAAAAATAATATTGAATACAAGAAACATGAAAATCAAAATCATAATACATTCTCTCATTATCATCAAATATAATCATAGGACTTGGTGAAGTAGTTTTTTCAAATTGTATCAACAACTCCATTTAGTGGATGATCATATGATGAAGGACGTGGATAACAATTGTAAGTATGATGCACTAATAAATTTTCCTTGTTTGTATATTATTTGTAAATGGTTCACTGAAACATTTTACATAGAATTTTCATTCTTTCGAGGCTTAATTTTATCTATAGAGTTGCCTAGTTCAATCAAGTTATTATAAATAAGATCCTAAATAAGGTTTTTTAGCTTGAAACATCTATTAATAGAATGACCATTTCATCTATGATGATCATAATAATTTTTATCATAATATTTTCCTTGAGTTTTACTGATATCAATCCCAAATGGTAGAGGTAAAGTAATAACATTGCAATCCAATAAATTTTGTAGTAAGTTATGAGGTGGTTGTGGTAATTTAGAGAAGTACATCCTTGGTTGATCTAATAAAACAATCTTATTAGTAGGTTGATAAATATCATTAACTACAATCTTTTCATCTACTTTGGTATCTATTAGATTAGCTTTGTAAGATGGTTTCCTTTGAAATTTTTTTGTAGAAGTTGAAGTAGATGCAAGTGCATATTTGAGTTTGTTTAAAGAAAGAAGATTTAATTATATTTCTCTTATTATATGAAAAAGTTACTCAAATGATCTATTTTTTAAAACATAATTGACTCTTGTAATGGTTTAATCAAACTTTGTTTGAAAATATCATGTAATTCATTATCTACAAAAGTGTTAGTCATTTTTTCAGCATGGTATTATGACAAAGTAAATAATCATTGATAGGTTCATTAGTTCCTTTCTTAAGCTTACAATTTTGTGCATAAGAAATCATTTCATCAATGTTGATACAAAAAAACTTAATAAATTATCTTCTAGTGGATTGAATGCTTTGATTGATTGAGTGGGTAAATAAAAAAACCATTGTGAGGCTTCATCTTCTATACTTCTTAGAAACAACTTGGTCAGAAATTTTTCATAGAAAGCATAATCCAAACATACCATATAAAAATATTTAAGATGTTCTATATCTCCCTTACATTCATATAATGTATGTTTAGGAGCTATAAATCCTGTATGTAAAGTATATGTTGCAATGTCAGGTGCTAAAGGATTATGAAGAAAATCCTGGGAATCTAATGATTGGTTATATTTTGGTATACTCTTCTCTAAATAAGACACCATAACATGCCAAAGTGAAATAGGTTGCACAAGGGATTGTGTTGTAGGCAATGTATGTGATTTATTATGTGTATCTATGAAAGGTCTTATATGAGTCATGTGGTTAGGAATGGGAATGGAGATCTATTTTAAAAAATTATTTCCCCCAAATCTAAAGGTTTAAAAGTAATAAAAGTATTAATATTATGAATTCCTTCTTAAAAAATGGATAAAGTTTGTACCTGTGCATGATATAATCCATTAATTTCATCAACATGGATCCTATATGAGCCTTCAATATTATCTTGTGAATTGTGATCAACTTGATTAACTTGTTCAATATGATTATCTTATTAAAAATATTCTTGAGCACTTTGTTCATCAAAAAAAAGAGAATTCTTGTTTTCATTAGAGGAATTCATTTTAAAAGGATTCAACGGGATTTGAACATGATCAATATGGGCCCCACTTAACCTATCTGTTAAGCATAGAATATACTGAGAGGGGGGGTGAATCAATATATGATATATCTTATAAAACTTTCCCTTTATCAAATTCCACTTAATCAAACATTCAAGATATGCAATAAAACTCAAACAATAAACATCACACAAGATAGAGAGAGACACCAGATATAACGTGGAAACCCAATGTGGGAAAAACCACAGAGAATAATCTCAAGTATATTCATGAGAACAAACCCACAGGAGCACCATACCCCTTTGCCGAGTACCAACCTCAGCTAAAATTCGTGAGCACCAACCCACAGGAGCTTCAAACCCCTTTGCCGAGCACCAACCTAGCTACTATTCATGAGCACCAACCCATAGGAGCACCAACCCCTTTGCCAAGCACCAACCCAGCAACAATTCGTGAGTACCAACCCATAGGAGCACCAACCCCCTTGTGTATACCACACACCTATCTCTCAATGTTTCTATCTCAATAAATGATAGATCAATACAACATCTCTTTCCTCTCTCTCACCTTTGCTCTTCTAAGCTAGATATAACAAATACAAATCATATTCATCTCTCACAATTGCTCTTCTAAGCTAGATATTACAATCTCAAATCAACCTCTATCTCTCATATTACAAATGGCTTCTCAAGCCTTTATTATAGCTTTCCAAATGACCTTTGGCCTTCCCCCATTGTGACCCTTCAATCCTCGTGGAAAATGGTGCCAATCTTGGATGGCCCTTCATATCCAAGCCTTTGAAAAGTCATGTGGTGACCCTTCATGACCAAAAACGTCCTTCCCACTTTTGTCCTTATCTTTGGTGACTTTTCGTATTCCTCAAAGTGTCCCTTCATGAGAAATTGCACCCTTACTCTTTTGTCTTCACTTGGTGACTCTTGGTATTCCCCAAGATGACTCTTCATGGGAAAATGCATCCCATCCTTCTTTTTTCTTTACCCCGTGGCTCTTCGACTTCTCTATGGGCCCTTCTTTTGTATCATATGAAACCAAAAATATATTCGTTAATATTAAATAAATATTAACTCACATTAGCCAAGATAAACAATATTAAATGCAATGGGTCCTTTATCACCAATAATACTAGACCTTTGACATCAATGACAATATTTCCAACAATCTCCCCCTTTGTCATTGATGGCAACCTCAATCTTGAAATTGCCACATCCTGTCACCTACACATCCTGTCATTTGAAAACATATAGTAACTCCCCCTTACTGTAGCAACATGTACCTATTCATTGTACCTATTTTCTACACCTGTACCTATTATTCTCCCCCTTTGACATCAATAGCAAAGGGCCTACCTAGAGCTAACACTTAGCTCCCCCTCACTTGATGTTGAACATCAATGGTAGGAAGTAATAGAAATTACTCCCAACTTCTCTCGCTGATCTTTGAATGTATCCTTTGATCGTGCCTTTGAGAAGATATCTGACAAAACATATACATTGTTCCCTATCCTTTGAGCATCTGCAATCAACTCATTTGAATTTTTTCTTCTAATCTCACAACCTTCTTTATGAAACTTTAATGTATATCCTTGATCACATATTTGACTTACACTCAATAGATTATGCTTACAAAACATTCTTAGCTTTGGCTCTACTAATATCCAAACTTAAAATACCTTTTCTGGCTATCCTAGCAGTGGTTTTATCTTCAAATTTCACTATGCCACCATTGATCTTCTTTACTCTTATCTCCTATCATATGCCTTGAACATCCACTATCAACGAACCATGGATGATATTTATTTCTTACATGTAAAGCTATTTTCACCAACATAGAATCTTCAAGTTGTTTCTTCTGCCATGAACATGTCTGAGCCTTCTTCCTGATGAATGGAGCTTTGAAACTTTGATACTTCTTCTTGATGAATGGAGCTTTGAAACTCTAAACCTTCTTCTTAATGAATGGAGCTTTGAAACTCTGATCCTCCTTGATTGAATCTACATGAGTATCCTTTTCCTTCTCTCTGAAACTGTTAGCTCTTTTTCAACATTCTAATTTCTTATGACCATAATCATTTGAAACACTTTAAAACTTTAAAACACTACATATGCAAGAATCATTCTAATAGCCTCAAACCTTAATACTGATGCAAAATTTTCTTCAAAAATCTATTCCCTTAAAAGATATACAAATTAATTTTCCAACTCACCTTCTTGTCATGCAACATAACCAAGACCCAATAGCATCCACCATGCTTCAATTTTTCTTAAAAGTGTCTCCTGGAAGCCTAGAAGAGACACCCCACACAATAGGGTTCTAGAAATAAATCTCATGAGATTCCCACATCTCCTTTGTTTCTTCCTTGATCTTCTTGTGTTTTTATTTTAGAATCCATTTAAGCATGTCTAACTTTTTTGACTTACTAACCTTATCATTTATGATGTTTTTATTTTTCTCAACTTTTGCAACTATCTTATCTTGACAAAGTTCATGCTCAAATATAACAAGAGATTCTACACAATCCTTCTTATCTGATTCTTTATCTACTATAGAAAGTAATTCATTTTCATTCTTGAACTCAACCTGATCAACCTTTACTTTTTTGATCTCCAAACCTTAATTTGACTCTTCTTATATCTTTTATGGGCTCTGTAACCTTTGACATACTTTGAAGATCTCTTTACTTGTTTTGGACATAATTTAGCAATATGGCCAACCTTATGACAACAAAAGCAAACAATATTTCTCATACCTTTTTCTTGAATGTGACTAAGATCTCCCTTTGACTCATTGCTTCTCCTCATATAATCTCTTGCCCTATGACCAACATGATGATAAACAAAATAACGGCCATGAAAATAATTTGAAAACTTGAAAGCATTGGGCTGCCTGATTGGCTTCTTTGATTTGCCTGCAAAACTTGCATCCTTCTTTCCTTGGACTAATATTTCATGATCTTTTTCAACCTTGAGTATAAGCTTCTCATGATTATCCTTTAAAGAACCTAACTCAACCTTCAACTGATTACACTCTTCTTCTTTTGATGTTAAAATTGAAGTTGCAACCTCTAACTGATTCTTAAGATCCTGAATAAATATCTTATTTTCTTTTACTTCAATAGCCAACTTAGAATCCAAGATACACACCTATTCTTTAAGAGCTTCAACCACAGATTTCAATTCTTGATTCTCCTTCTTTAGCTGCTTGGTCATCTTGTGTTTTTTCTTGATCTACCTTCAAGTTGTTAAACCCTTTTTGAAGGAACCTGCTCTGATACCAATTGTTAAGCATGGAATATACTAAGAGGGGGGGTGAATCAGTATATTATATATCTTATAAAACTTTCCATTTATCAAATTCCACTTAATCAAACATTCAAGATATGCAATAAAACTCAAACAATAAACATCACACAAGATAGAGAGAGACACCAGATATAACGTGAAAACCCAATGTGGTAAAAACCACAGAGAACAATCTCAAGTATATTCATGAGAACAAACCCACTGGAGCACCATACCCCTTTGCCAAGTACCAACCTCAGCTAAAATTCATGAACACCAACCCACATGAGCTTCAAACCCCTTTGCCGAGCACCGACCCAGCTATTATTCGTGAGCACCAACCCATAGGAGCACCAACCCCTTTACCAAGCACCAACCCAGCAACAATTCGTGAGCACCAACCCATAGAAGCACCAACCCATAGAAGCACCAAACCCTTTATTTTTACCACACACCTATCTCTCAATGTTTCTATCTCAACAAATGATAGATCAATACAACATCTCTTTCCTCTCTCTCACCTTTGCTCTTCTAAGCTAGATATAACAAATACAAATCATATTCATCTCTCATAATTGTTCTTCTAAGCTAGATATTACAATATCAAATCAACCTCTATCTCTCATATTACAAATGGCTTCTCAAGCCTTTATTTATAGCTTTCCAAATGACCTTTGGCCTTCCCCCTTTGTGACCCTTCAACCCTCATGGAAAATGGCGCCAATCTTGGATGACCCTTCATATCCAAGCCTTTGAAAAGTCATGTGGTGACCCTTCATGAACAAAAACGTCCTTCCCACTTTTGTCCTTATCTTTGGTGACTTTTCGTATTCCTCAAAGTGTCCCTTCATGATAAATTGTGTCCTTACTCTTTTGTCTTCACTTGGTGACTCTTGGTATTCCCCAAGATGACTCTTCATGGGAAAATGCATCCCATCCTTCTTTTGTCTTTACCCCGTGGCTCTTCGACTTCTCTATGGGCCCTTCTTTTGTATCATATGCAACCAAAAATATATTTGTTAATATTAAATAAATATTAACTCACATTAGCCAAGATAAACAATATTAAATGCAATGGGGCCTTTATCACCAATAATACTAGACCTTTGACATCAATGACAATATTTCCAACACTATCATTATTCCTTAAAGTAATAAAGGATGTAGGTTTATTAAATGGCATAAAAAATAGATTGGAAAAAAAGTTACAAATAAATCCATGAAATGAAAGGCTATAAATAAAAGGAATTTTTGTGTGTATTGAGATTAGTAAATTCCTCTAAAATTTAAGGTCAAAAGAGAATGTTTTCAGTTTCAGATATTATATCCAAGGTTAAAATAAAATTATTTTAGTGTCAGTGACTATATCCAATGTTCAAAGCAAGTTCTTTTAGTGTAGATTATATCCAAGGTCAAAAGAAGATTCTTTTAGTATCCAATGTGCAGGAATTTTTCTAAACCCTAGGATAATTTTTTGAAGAAATGATCAAATAAAAAATGCCATCATAAATATGTTTTATCAAAATTATTAATAAGTGAATTAACCTTAATTTATATAAATTGAATGGAATATAACAGAACGTTTTAAGTCAACTTGTGACAATAAAAATGAAACTAAAATACTAAATTTTACAAAATGAAATCAAAAGACTAATTTGCTCTCTATGAACCAAATGGAAAACTTAGTTGTGTATTATTTGTTTGTTGATATTTGAAGTTGAATAACAAGGATTGGTTCTATAAATGGATAGAGATTGGTGCTAAAATTAATGAAGCACAAGAGCCTCCATCTTGGGTCAGGATCAATTGTCATTATGGACATAAATTGGTCAATCTTGACCTTTGTTTAAAATTAGTAATTCAAGACATAATCATTCATTATAGTTTGAATTAAGTATGTATGCATATATGAAATAAATTATTCAAATTTGAAATGCTAATAGGGATTAAAAAGATTAAAAACCTTCAAATATAAAAGAAGGGCATGTAATATGATACTCTGACTCTAATCATTCTAGTGATGATTGAACATTGCCTATATATTCATTACTCTAAAGAGGGAAATCAATCACACATAGTTCTCTCACATAGAGTGTTTTGTGCAATTATGATCCTTTGACTATATGAATACATCTAGAAAAATCTTGAATACTTGATCATACTTTGATTTGGCTTGGATAAATTACACTTTTGACTTGTTTAAGGACTAATTTAGATGATTACAATTAGAATTTGGAAGAATAAATAAGATTTACTTATGTGAAATAGTTTAAGTCTTCTTTTGTATTGAAATTTGCAAGTGATAGAATAGGTGACTTAGGTGTGACTTTATAGCAATTCAAAATGAGAAAACCTCACTCTACCTATCATAAAAACACATACCAAATATTAAGGAAGGGTTGGAATTTTAAAAGTGACCATTATAAGGACTAAGGTTAGGACTAACCTATAAGAGTCAATATTAACTACCACTATTGATCATATTGTTTGTTCTTATCTTTCAAGTAAATATGTCTATTTTCAAATCTGTAATGTTTATATAGATGCTTATACGGATTTTTAGTAGTTACAATATTTTTAGGCATCACATAATAATTTATAAAATAAATAAGTCCATATAAATTCTTAAGATAAAATGAGGTGGCAAAATAGATCTAAAATTAAATGCTCAAATCAATTAAAGTTGAATAAGACCAAAATTAACATAATAAAATATTCATGAAATTTTTTAAATAACTACAAAATGTGAAATAGTTATAATTTATAAGTACTTCACATCTATAAATTAATTTCAATACAAAACTCGTGCCAAATAATACAATCTATTCCCTAATTATATTAAAATAGATTTACATTCAATATGTAAAAAAACAAATCCCACATGTAACACTTAACTTTAATTCACATTCTCATATGTTACATTTTCCATTTGTGACAATGATTTTCATATATACACTATTTTTTCGTTAAATGTGGAAATAACTATGACAAGAAAATAACCATACGTCACCTTGCCTTTGAAAAACTATTTTGAAGTGAGAAACTAATACGCAATATGACATAAAGTACTTCATTAAAGGAAGACCTAAAGTTCATATCTTTAAAAGGTGAAAATTAATCATGTTACCATGTTTCATTAAGAACAAAATCAAACTACACATGCATATTAGTCATTTCAACAATAAGATGAATCTAGTGGAAAAGCAAAAAATAATATTTTAATTTTTATATTTGTGTTTCCATCTTTAAAATAAATCAAAAATATATTCTACATAACATAAATTAGGATATAGAAAAGTTTCATTTTAACATTTTATATTAACATGGCATTAATATAGAAAATCAATCAAAAATATATTTTACATAACATAAATCAGGGTATAAAAAACTTACTCAAAGGAAATGCTAGAAAGGCTTCCTCAATATATCCAACATGAGAAATAATATCAACATACATTTGTAATCATCCAATGCCATAATGTAATAAGAGTCAGTCATGTTATTCAAGTATATAAAATTTCCATCTACTAGACCTGAATGGTTTCATATACATAAAATAAAAATGAAGTTTATATTATTATGATTTTTTTTCTTATTTCTTGAATGCAATTTTATTATTTAAAAACTCCACAAACGAGATACAAACATATAATTTTAATTCCAAAGGGTTAACATGGTTATAAATTTTTTGCATTCTTGAATGTAATTCTATTATTTTAAAACTTCACAAAGAAAATACAAGTATACAATTTTAATTTCAAAAAGTTGACATGGTTATAAATTTTTAGAAAATATGTTTGAAATTTGATAAAATACCATTACATATTGTGATAAAATATAAGATCATTAATTATTTTTCCTAATCTACAAGAAGGATTACTTAGGTGGAACATGTTCTTTAGAAAATAGGGACTCGATATTATGGTGGTAAAACTAAATTTAAAATTATATAAGCCTTATCTAAAATTTCATGAATTGTTTACACGTATCTCCTTTACCAAAATATGTTATGTTTTAATGAATTCTATTTATTAAAATTTTAAGATAGAAAATAACTAGTATACATATCTTAAACAAATATATATAAAAGATACCAAATATATATCATTCTCAAGTTATTTATTCTAATTATGTCAAAAGATCAATATAAGTGTTTCGATATTAATACATCTTGGCATTATATATATATATATATATATATATATATATATATATATATACATATATATATATATATACATATATATATATATATATACATATATATATATACATATATATATATATATACATATATATATACATATATATATATACACATACATACATATATATATACATATATATATACATATACATACATACACATATATATATATACATATACATACATATATATATATACATATATATATATATACATATATATATATATACATATACATACATATATATATACATATACATACATATATATATATATATATATATATATATATATATATATACATACACACACACACACACATATATATACATACATATATATATATATATACATACACATATATATACATACACACACATATATACATACATATATATACATATATATATATATATATATATATATATATATATATATATATATATATATATATATATGTATGTATGTATATGTATGTATATGTATGTATGTATATGTATATGTATATGTATATGTATATGTATATGTATATGTATATGTATATGTATACATATATACATATACATATATACATACATACAAACATATACTATCACATATTTATCATTTTGAGATTTTTGTATACAACTTTTTCTCATCTACATGTTCTTGATTTTGTAAATCCAAATCTTCAACTATCAGTTTGGCCTTGCAATTATTAGATCTTTCTTTCTTATTATCATTTCAACATTTTATTTATTCCTCTATTTATTTATATTGTAAAAATAAAATATCATAAATTTTGTATACTAATTTATATTATATTCAAATTTATAGGGGTATATCTTTATATATTAAAATTTAATATGTATTAAAGATAGCTACGGTATTTTAATTTAAATTTAAATTTTAAATATATTAAAGATATATATGGTATTATGGCATATATTCAAATTTAAATCATTGAAAATGAATATATTTTAGATTTGAGCCATTTATATAATCAATTGATATCTTATATATTTTCACACAATGTTAATGTAGAACAATATGGTGCAATGAGTGATGGAAAGCATGATTCTACTTAGGTGAATCTATTTTTATATAATAATTAATAATGTGTTATGTTATATTGTGTGTTTTTTTGGAATCAACTTTATAGTGTTTGAAGTTTATATTTTGAAGTTAATACAAGACCTTGTATCTTATTAAGCATTGGATGTAGATTGTAAAACATCATCTACAACTTTTCTTCTATCAAATAGTATTAAGTTTTTATACTCAACAAGAATTGATTTGTGATAAGATTTATGAACTAAGTAAATTCAACAATAGACCTATGACTACTTGATATAAAATATTCAAATTAATAAAAAAATAATTTTTATAAAAAATAATAATTTAAATTTTATTATATATAATTTTAAATTTGTTATAACTATTTTTATACTCCTTATTCCTTATTTAACATTATACCTTTTTAAAAATTCATAAATATTAATATTATTACCTTAATTTATTTTATTAAATATTGTAATAAATAAAATTATAAAATATTATCATTTATAATTAAATTTAACTACAATAACCACTACAACTAATTATTTTAGTAAAACCCAAGTTCATATGTGAACCACATCCACTTTATATAATTTTTAACTTTCCGATCACCATTTTAACCACACAAATATAAAATCACATGAAATAGTTCAATATATTAATTTCAAAACTGATATTAAAATAAAATTTATTTATTTAAATACTTAATTTTAAAACCAATATTAGAATAAGATTTGTTTATTTCACAATATTTTACTAAATAAGCTAAGTGATATGTTTGAGTTTGGGGGCATTCATGGAGTACCTTACGGCTCGTCTTGAACCGCTCATCTTGAAAAGCTAAGTAAATTGTCATGGTGAAATGGATTATTACTCTTAGATTTACAATAATGGAGAAAGACTATTTTTTTATTGGGGATTTTTTTAATGTATTATGACGATAGATGTTTTACAATGATATTTTAAGAGGTAGTGGTAGATATAATGGAGTGAGTGTATTAAATTTTAATTTTAATCTTAAATTTGATATCCATTTAACCATTATTTTATAATTTTTTATATATCAAAAAAATCGATCCATATATTATTCTACTCATAAAGAAACACAACACACACACATACATATATATTAAATTTGATATCCATTTAACTATTATTTTGTAATTTTTTTATAAGTAAAATAATATATCGAACGATTTTTTTGATATATAAAAAATTATAAAATAATAGTTATATTATATATATATATATATATATATATATATATATATATATATATATATATATATATATACACAATTAATTTTTACAGTACAACATATATATACTAACATACATATCTTAGATAAATCTACATAAAATACATCTAGAATGATATCCCTCTGGAGTATTTTATATAAATTTATTAATTTTAAAACTAATATATACAAAATAATTTGATTTTATATTTTTAATATTAATTTTATAAATATTATACAACATAGTTTGATTTTATATTTTCAATATTAATTTTATATTTTCAACAAAATAATTTGATTTTATATTTTCAATATTAAATTTATATTTTCAATTATATTTATATATTATACAAGATAGTTAAATATAAAATCAAATTTTCTTAAAATATAAAATCAATCAAACTATTTTGAAATATAAAATTGAACTATCTTGTATTATATATATATATATATATATATATATATATATATATATATATATATATATATATATATATATATATATATAAAAGAAAGTTATATTTTAGTTTTTTAATACTATTATGGTATGAGACTTCATCTATACCATTGTAAATTATGCCTCTCTGTGTAAAAATTATTTAAATTAATAAAATAATCATTTTCTATAAAAATATTATAATTTAAATTCTATTCTTTATAATTTTAAACTAGTTGAACTTATTCTTGTACTTCCCATTGCTTATTTAACATTCTAAATTTTTAAAATTAGTAAATATTAATATTATTATCTTTTTTTAATTAAATACTATAAAAAATAAGATTATAAAATATTATCCTTTCCTCTTTCATATTAAAATCAAAATCATTCTTAGAAAATCATTCCACCCTCAATTGAGGTTCTTTGTTGCATGGCCCTACATGCAATACTCTTGGGTGTCACTGATCTTGAATCCTAATGCTTTCTTGCAAGCCAAATAATGAAGAAACTCATCATGATGAACAATAAAATGGTGTGTTATGGTATTTTTACTCTTATATTTTTTAATAACAAGACTGTATTGGAAAACAAAATTTGTTTCCTATATTTCAAAACTATTATATGTATGAGATAATTTGATTTCATATTTTTAATTATGAAATATTATATATGAGATAATTTGATTTCATATTGTTAATTATGTCAGTTGTTAAATGTATGTATGAAGGTAGGTTGTATTTTGGTTTTTATATATTTGATTATAACATGAAACTTTATATTTAATTGTCATTATAAATAATACCTTTCAACATTAAAATTATTCAAATATATAAATTATTTACCATTTTATTTTTTAAAAAAAATTAAATATTATTATTATTATCTTATTTTTTATATGAAATATTATAATAAATATTATTATCATGTCTTCTTCCATATTAAAATTAAATTATTTCTTAGAGAAATCTTTGCACACTCAACTAGGGTTCATCACTACATGGCCTTACACATAGTATTCCTGAATGTCACTAATATTGAATCATTATTATTTTGCAAAGGATGAGCAATGAAGGAACTCGTTGTGGTGAATAATATATTGGTGCATTCTAAAATTATT
This sequence comes from Torreya grandis, assembly GCA_037957365.1. NCBI lineage: Eukaryota > Viridiplantae > Streptophyta > Pinopsida > Cupressales > Taxaceae > Torreya > Torreya grandis. Next base: position 1,009,649 of record JARHVA010004319.1, on the reverse strand, counting down.
TGTTATGGATTTGTCATAATAGGCCACGATTATGATCTAAAAATGAATTTTCTTTTTTAATTTGAAAATGATTATATATAAGATAGTTTGATTTTATATTTTTAATTATGTTGGTTATTATATATATATATATAATATTTTAGTTTTTATGTGTACGATCGTGATATGAAAATCTATTCAGTTATCATTGTAAGTTATATCTCTTAAAATAAAATTATTCAAATTAATAAAATAATTATTTTTTATAAAAATATTATATAATTTAAATTCTATTCTTTATAATCTTAAATTTGTTGGATTTTTTCTTGTACTACCTATTCCTTATTTAACATTCTACTTATTTAAATTTTATAAATATTAATATTATTATCTTATCTCATTTTATTAAATATTATAATAAATAAGATTTAAAATATTTTCCATTTCTCTTCTATGTTAAAATTAAAATTATCCTTAGAAAAATATATACACACTCAATTGGTTTTTTTTACCATATGGCCCTACATGCATCTCTCCTAGGTGTCACTGATCTTGAATGACTACTCTTTTATGCTTACTAAATGGAGAAGGAATTCGTTATGGTGAACAATAAAATGGTGTTTCTGGGATTGTTACTATTAGATTTTCAATAAGAAATCAAGGCCATATTTAAATGGGGAATTTCCTTCCATTATTTAAAAATTATTATGTACAAGATAGTTTGATTTTATATTTTTAATTTTGTCAACTAATGTGTGGGGGGGCGGGGGAGCAAGATGGGGGGGGGGGGGGGGGGGGGGGGGGGGGGGGGTTTAAGGTATTGTTCATATGGTCACGATATGAAATTCTATGCTCTGCTACCATTTTAGGTTATGCCTCTCCACGTAATAAATAATTATAGTAAAATTTTCTTAAGAAAGAATATCTTTAGTTAAATATCAACTATTAATATGTCTAAAAAATATTAAAAACAATTTTTGTGGAAATGTTTTTAAATATAAAAAGATCAGTGTCATCTTCTTCATTTGATTCTTAATTGTCTAGAGGAAATACAATTATCAATGCAATAATACCCAAAATTGCAAGAACCTTTATGGGTCTAACTTGTCATATCCTCTATATAATGGAATGTGTACAAGAATATGTATAAGTTACAATATATTAAGAAGTAACTCTTGAAGAATATTTAATAACATGTGAAGACATTCTTGAATATATAACTAGTTCTAATAATTTTTTTGGCTAAACTAAAATCTCAAAATTGATTTTTTTTTTTTCAAAGAAGATAAGTATCCCAACCACATGCACATGAGGCATGCTTCCATATAATTTTAAAAATTTAGGAATTATGTCAGTTATAATGCAAAAAAAAATAGTACCGTGTTATTCATGACTAAAGAACTCCAAAACTACAACATTGATAAGAAGTAAAATAAGAAACTACAACTTAAAAAGATGTATAACACTAAGAAAATATAAAATATAGAAGCATCCTAAAACTGATAACAATAAATTGTAATAATATAATTTCAAATATAAATTTGTATATGTAACATACGTGTTTATAAATAAATGTATTGCACAACAATAAATATACAAACTAAAAATAAATAAAAATTAATATATTCTAAATAAAAAATTTATTTAAATTATTACTTATATTTGAAAAATTAACTGATTACCAAATATAATACCTACTCACAATCACATTTCTGGAATCTACCCAATAAATTACCTTAAAAGTAATGCTTAATTATGCCTCCAATGCACAAGACTGGTATTGGAAGCTTAAAGGTTTGCAATTTATTTAACTTAAAAGTAATGCTTAATTATGAACACCTAAAAGAAAATATTCAAGGTTTTCAATATATTAAAATCATGCCCATATTCAAAGAAAATACCACCCCAACTTCCTCCATCACCGTAATTATGTGAAAATCACATTTTTTATGGATGCCTCTATAAAAGACATGCAATTACAAAAAAAAGCTGCAAATACGTTGACATATGAAAATCATTCATTGGTTCTGTAAACTCTATGAAAAATAACCGTTGCCATCGACTTGGAATCCACTATTAAGTATACTCCATAAGATTTTAACATAATTCATTTATTCAAGTATATAAAAGAAGACATATTTTGAAGCCACTCAAGTTATGAGATGAAAAATACACATGTATTAACTTTTTTAAGCTTAACCTTATAGCATATGATGATCATGGCATAAAATAAAAAACCAATAATTACGAAAAATTGTTCAACACAAAAAATTATTCAACATAATTCATATAAATCATATATACATAACATAGATAATGGTGAGAATAAAACATTTTATGTGGGTCAACGTGCAATGGAAAAGTTAGACCTACTCAATAAATAATATGGTACCTTTCACAACCATATAACCTTTAGTGTAAAAAAGGATATTTTTGCAAGTGTTTAAATCAAATGGGTTGTGAATAATAATTATAAATGGTTTGATTGGTGTCAATGATTAATCATGTGTCCTTATAATTTTGACCTTAATCAATCAACACTATAACAATCTTTGGTTCTCAATTTTTCTTCACAACTTTCCTTTATAAAATATGGATAAAAACTATTAGAATGAGATATGTATTAAAGAGAACTAAAATATAATTTTTTTTGGATATGAATTAAATTTATTAATCCGAAGTAACTCATCATTACCATATTTTATAATTTTTTATTCACAAATCCTTTTACCTTTCCTTAAGAGGTATGATATCAATCTAATTTCATCATCCTAACTAGAATGGGTATGCAAGTCATGTCTATCATTTGGTGATGATGGTTGTTGGGGAATAAAATATTTATTATTTAAAAATAACACAAGGTCAATTTGCATTCATGTGAACTATTCAACATGTTATATCTCACATGGTATTCTCATTTTCTACACCATGTTCGCACCCCACCTTTATCTTATGTCTCCATTTAAAATACTTACTTTGCCTAATTGAGACATGCCTTCTCCTCTCATTTTTCATAAATTTGTATACACTCATTTGGTCACTAAATGTAGTTATGATTTCCATTTAAATTTCAAACTTTAAATACTTTATATTTAGCCACCCAAAATATTTCCAACATATTTCTCTTACTCAAGCTCTGATTCTTTATCATCTACTCTATTATGTTACATTTATTTTCTCTTTGTGTGTATTTCATTCCTCTTGGATTCCTTTTTCCACTACTTTCACATCCTATAGACCTCCTTGGAATAGGTTGATTGTAATGAATCCTATTACGATGAGATTTGATTCTCTCTAGTGACCAAAATTGATGGCCACCCACATCAAGATATGTGTTGAAACAATGGTGTGAATTTTTATTATAAACACCCTTGTCAATGATATTGTATTCACCCACAAAATGAAATTAAATAAATAATCATGGAGTTAGAATCCTTAAAAAATATGATTAAATATACAATAATAACCAATCAATCACATAAATAAGAAAGTGAACTTACAGGGACTATCATTCTTGTCATCACCATCCTCCTACCAAATTGATAAATATATATATTCCAATCAAAACTTATATCATTGAATATAAAAAAATCTTATACGAACAAGATGATGGAATTAAAAAGAATAATTATAAACAAATCTTACATTTGTAGGGATAAAATCATCACTAGTATTATTACCATCCTCCTCACCCTTATCCTGTTCCACCCCCTCCTACCAAAATGGTCAATATTGATATTCTTTAATTAAAAAACATGTCATTTGATATATAAGACATCTACATGCATACATGAAATTATGTAACATTATAAAGTGGATGTAAATCCGTAAAATGTTGAATATTATCAAAAAACATAATAAAAATCACTACTCATATTGTTGCATATAAAACAAAGAGCATATCTAAGCATGATGATGGAAGAAATAATAATATTTACAAAAAATCTTACATTCTTAGGAAAAAACTAATCACATGGGTCGTTACCATCGTCTTCACCTTCATCCTGTTCCACCTCCTCTTAGAAAAATGGTCAATATATACTTGTCAATAAAATAATATATCATTACATATATAAGACATCTACATGCATACATGCAAGTGAAATCAAAAAGTGTATGAAATGTGGTAAAATGTTGAATATTATAGAAAAATATAAATAGCATTTCATTTAACCATGCCAATAGAATAATAATAATAATTAATAATACATGTGTTAATCCATCATAATTTCATCCTCATTTTTGAATGCATTACCTACAAACTTATTAGGAAGTTTATCAAACAACCACTGAGATTTAAAATTAGGACATTTAGGGATAAATGATTGTAAGGTAAAATGCCATTTCTCCTAAAACAACCAATGTAAGTAGTCATTCATATTGTCTAAATGTGTTTATAAAAATAGTGGATGCCAAGTGGTCAAATGTATATTTCTATTAGAAAACATTTAAATTATTTAAATTTAATATGGGAAAGAGAGAGACACCTTCAATTAAATTACTTGTTCCGACCCAATGAGAATCACACCCCGACTAGTGGATGCACTATCTAAAACCTTCTTAGAAACTTTGTCACTTTTAGATGAAAATATATACTTAAATTAGTCATGAATATATGACTAGATACTAAATATTTATTTCTCCTGTAAAAATCACACAACCATCCATTAGTAACAAAAAAATGTAACTGAACTAAAAAAATCATATTCATGGGTGATAGATAAAATTGCATACCATGCAATACATTATAACTATGATTTCTTCTAGGATATCCACTTCTTCTAGGTCATTCATAATAAATATGGAAATAAATAAGAAGGTAATTGATCAATATAATAGGTGTATATTCCACACTAAGATTCACCGACACAGATCATATGACTTCGAGCTCAACAAAGAATGGAAGATAATTTTATAGGTTATTTGTAATGTTGAAATAGAGATAAACAAGTGATTGAAATTGAATGTACAATATATTGTAGATGAACATGAATAATAATAATAATCAAATCCCAAAATGAACATAATAGGTATCTTTCAGAAACATGATGTGGGAAAAACTCCATTCGATGATGCAATTATGCTACCCTTCCACTATGTAATATAATAAATGTACAAGGTACTACCAAAAATAGCCTCCATGGATATAATTATCACTACTATCCTATCCAAAACATGCAATAAATATTTTCATACACTTATCAAACACTTCTAAAAACTCCAATATATCCAAACCAATCATTTACATATAAGAAATAATGAGTCAAAAAAATAAAGACTCAAAATTAAAACTTCCAATGTGAAACAAAGTTTAAGACTTATAAATATATTTTATCATGTCTTATGCCTTGAAAAAGAAATGCTTTATGCCCTCTCAACTTTAGATTCTACCAAGAATCTCAATAACCCATTATTTAGGATTGTATATGATTGCAACCATTCCCATTCTTGTGCCTTGTCTTATGGTGAAAACACTAGTCTATGAAAACCAATGGTTTCTAAACCTCTAAGGTGGTTATCTAATATCCATGTAGAAAAACTAGATAGTTGAACAACCATAATCTTTAAAATAGTGGTTGTTTCTCTATCTAAAATAAACCCTTCTATTTATAAAGTTGAAACTCACTAACTTTATCACTATGAACATGTTCAGATCACCCCTACACTAACTCTTCTACAGTAACATATTTGATCTAATATTTTGACTATGAAATGTATTAGGATCATGTCATAAAATTATGAATTACATATAATTAGGAATAATGGAAACATATAATATACATGAATAATACATTAGGATCTAAATTTAGATCATACCTATCCAATTTGAGGCTCCCAAGTCTCAAAAAGCTTTAAGAATTATGTAACTGAGGAAAATTATTACAAGCACATCTTCTTTGTAATATCATTTGGCCTTTTTGTGTAGATGATACTTTAACCCTATCAACCAATATTATTGCACTCCTCTTCATATTCTCCTTTCCTTATTCTACAATACAAAATCTTTCTCTAATTCCAACTAACTATCTAGACATAGGTCTTAAATTGAAGGTAGAAACATCCATTCATCTTCATTGTCTAACATATAAGGCTAAAACATATGTAAGTTCTCAACATTGAAAACTTATTAGATCTTCATATGAGGCAAATCAAGTCTAAATAATTATTTCCCACTTTATCAATAATTTGAAATGGACCACACTTAAGAGGCTTAAGCTACTTGGACTTACCTTGGATCCTTTCTCTACTCAAGTACACAAATACCTTGTTTCCAAAAAGTAAACTATGCTCAATCTTAAGCTGATCCTATCTTTCCTTGTACTTGGATTACAACTCCTTCAAAATCTCTTGTGCTTGGAGGTTAATTTGATGAATCTTCTCAATTACTTTTTTAGTTTTATGGACCTATAAATCCACTTTCTCATTGCCATTATATGGCTATCTCAAAACAACATCAAATTCACATTGATTTATGTATTCAAAAATAAAATCAAAATGAGTTTTACTAGTATAAGAATACACAACCCTATTGTAATAATGTTGAATATACACCAAATTTTCATCCCAAGAATTTGTATGCTTATTTTTGTACACTCTCAAGATTTGTACCAATTTTATATTCAAAACCTTGGTTTTCCCATCAATTTATGGGTGAAAATCAGTATACTATTTCAAATTACTTAATTCTTCTCCCAAAATGTGGTCCAAATTTCTTAAGAAACACTCAATCTTGATCTTATTCAATAGAACCAGGTAAACCAAAATGAACCCACACATTATCAAAAAAATAGCTTAGCTACATCACTACCTTTGAGGGTCTTCTTACAAGGAATAAGAATGCACATCTTACAAAAATAGTCCAAAACCACAAAAATATAGTCAAGCACCTTACTAGATATAGGAAACCCACCTAGAAAATTCATGGAAATGCTTTCCCATAGATTAGAAGGAACCAGTAATGGCATATACAAACCTAAATTCCTATTACTAGTCTTGTTTGTACTACATTATAAACATCTTCTTATGAACTTGGGAACATATACTTGCATATTAGGCCAATAATCATACCTCTAAAAATGTGCAATAATATTTGTAACATTAAAATTTACTACAATTTTTGAAGTATTTGCTCCCCTAACTTGTTGAACTCTTTCCTCATTAGGCATACAAAGCTTACCCAACTTATAAATCGATAAATGATGAAGGTAATATTCCTCCTTTGACTATAAAATTTCACCTTGGGACTTCTCTACTTAAATATATTGATGACAAATATATGCATCATGCTCATATCCATTTACATAATACTCGCACATGAAAGGCTCAATAAAATTTATGGCTCCCATGGATGAAAGAAAAGGTGGTCCAGGTAACATATCAACTATTTTATTAATAACACATTTCTTATATTTGATAAACAAATGAAATTTTTGAAAATCTCAAATCCATTAATTTTGATCTTGAAAATATTGGAGATGTAGATGATCTATATGGATAATATATTCCTTACCTATGAGATAGTGTTTCCATTTCTTGACCGATTGAACAAGAGCATATAGTTATTTTTTAAAGTAAAATAATTCATAATTTCCCCATGAAATAACTCTGAATGGTAACATACCATCTTACCTCCTTTAATTAGGACAACCCCCACAACATAGTCAATAACATTCATTTACACCTCAAAGGGAAGGTGCAAGTTAGGAAATGCTAAAACTAGAGCATGGATAATCTTATGTTTTGACATATCCAATTCATTTTTTATAATTATCCTATGTAAAACTCTTACCACATGTTGTAAACACATGAAACGGTTCAGGTATGGAAGAGAAGTTGTTGATTAACTTCATCAAATATTAAGTTGCACCAAAAAATATACTTGTCATGATCACATTGGAAGGCTTTAGCCAATCCATGATGGCCTCTACCTTATTTGGATAAAGCATAAATTACCCATCTCCAACCACATGCCCCAAGAATACAAGTGATTGTTGATAAAAATCACATTTATTCTCATTCAATAATAACTTAAACTTTCAAAACTTGTTTAAGATGATCCATTGTCTCATCAAAAATTCTTATAAAAATAATAATATCATCCAAATATACAATGAAAAAGGAAACAATAAATGTCCTTGGTGCCTAATTCATCAACCACATGAAGGTAACTAGTGCATTGCATAGCATGAAAGGTTAAACCAACCACTCATAAAACACTTGATTTTTCTATAATGATAATTTAAAAACATCATCTTCCTTAATTCATAATTTTTCATACCCTTATTTTAAATTCAGCTTTGTGAAATACTTGGTATATTGAAGTTGATCAATAAAATCTTTAATCTATGAAAGAGGGCACCTATTCTTGATGTGTATCTTATTAAGTTATCTATAATCAACACATATTCTCTACGAACCATATTTTTTAGGTAATAAAAAATATGAGAACCACATGGATAAGTGCTAGGATGGATTACACCTTGATTAATCAAATACTATAATTATTGTTTTACTTCATTGGGATCCTTCAAGGACTGCCTATATAACTTGATATTTGGAAGTGTATTTTTGGGTAGCAAATGAATTTCGTGCTTAGTAGGTGTATCTAGTGGAAACTATGTACACTCATGGAAAACCTCCTTAAAATTCTACACCAAATATCCCATACACTTATTATCTTTGTTAATATACATGATATGAGAAGTTTTATGTACAACCACTTCTTTATCATGAATATATCTCAAAAAAAGTAAGGGAAACTTCCCACTAGAATTAATAAGATTTTTATATTTTGATGCGCTTAACAAGAAGATTTTAGAATCACCTTTTTAGGATGAAATGATGTATCTCTTCCCATCCTTCATAAAATGGTGTTGGTTGACTCTCCTCATGAAGATATCATCCTTGATATATATGTAAAGGTTGCAAAACACTAAACCATACACATCAAGAGGAATAACATCCTCTATAACTTCATCAATGAAATGTGCATCGATATCAAACTTAAACATAAATTGCTCGGTCAACTTGACGTATACACCTTTCTTAATGCAACCCAAATAATATGGACTTATATGATTGTAAGTCTCAAACCACAATTTGTCCACCAAATCCTTGGTTATCAAATTTTCTTGTGAATATGTATAAAAAAATAGCATCCACTTTTGTTTTCTTTATTTTTATTTTAATATCTAAAAGCATATAAATTTCATTCTCTTGAGATTTAATACTACCATAGCATACCTCTCTATTGATAGATGTGTGACACAAAGTTTCATCCACATTATAGCTACAACCAATATTCTCACCTTAGAGAGAGGAAATATACTTGTTATTTTTGTTGTTGAATGGATGCAATTTTTGATGGAGCTTCCAACATCTATCCTCATAATGACTAAACACATCACTTTTCCTATAATGTATTTTAGTATACTTTTCAAAAAAATAAGTATCATTATGATTACCTCTCCCTTTACCTGTACCCTTTTATTTGGATATTCCTTATTGCTTATAAGTGATTTGAGAGGTATATGGATTATTCTTATTGTCCATCTCTAAGTAGTGATGTTGATAATAGGCCTCATCTACATTTGTAGAATTTTTCAAGACAACAAGTCTCCTCAAATGGCTATGGAATCCACCTGCATATTTCATTAATATGTTAGGGTCATCAATATATTTTCTCTTTTGTACTCTTTGGCCTTGATTTTTCCTAAGATATTTCCAATACATGGGCCTTTATTCCTACAAAAATAAAATATAATTGCTTCTTTATTGGCATCTTATAATCATCCCAATTATTAATGGGAGGAAGATTATTAACAAAAAATTATGAAGATAGCTCTCAAACCAACTTAAATCATGCTTGGTTACTTTTAACCTTGTAAAATAAATATTTTGGGTTTCATTAATATGATACAAAATTAAATACACCTCAATTTGGGCTAGCCAATGACCTAGCCTCTCCATATTCACATCCTCATCATATGGATAAATATTTATCTTTACCTCAATATTGAATGGATATGGAGTTTGGTTGTCATGGGTATGCTCTTCATTATTCTCATGAATCATAAGAACATCCTCCTTATTTGATTTTAGTGCCTCTTTATAAACACCAAGTTTCACCATGAGAATTTCCATGATGGAATCTAAGTGGTCAAGCTTACTCATAGAAAAATAAATGCTAGATACTCCCTCTTTAATCTTGTGAAATAACTATTATTTTTTTAATGAAAATTATTCATCAACATTAACCATAAATTTAATCTCTTATTTCCACTTCCTTGTGGAAATATCTAATTCAAATGGAACTAGGATACATTGACCACTATCACTAATTTCTCTAGTGATAGGAATATACTTTCAATGTAATCATAAACACATAAAAACCACACAGAAAATTGATATCAAAAAAACCCTGGTACCAATTTGATCGATAAATAGGTGTATATTCCCCAATGAGCTTTACCAACATGTATCCTATGATTCCCAGCTCAACATAAATTATAAGATGACTATTTTAAGTTATTTACAATGGTGAAATGGAGATAAATAAGTTTTTTAAATGAAATGTATAAAATAATTCAGATGAACATAAAGAAGAATAATAATAATATACCAAAATAAACACAAGAGTTATCTTAGAGAAACCCAATGTGGGGAAAAACTTTAGTGAGGGTGGCAATTGCACTCCCCTTCCTATATTTAATGAAATAAATGTACAAGGTATTTCCAAACATGGATTTCATGGAGATAATTATCACTACTATCCTATCCAAAACTTACACTCAATATTGCTTTGCACTTATAAAACACTTCTCAAAACTCCAACACAGTTAAACAAACCAATTACAACTAGGAAACAATAAGATAAAAAGAAAAAATACTCAAACTTGGAACTTGTAATTTGAATCCAACTTCAAGACTTATCACTATGTATTCTCATGTATATTTCCTTAAACAAGACATGTATTTATTCTCTCTCAATTTTGGATTATGCCATGAATCTCAAATGAACCATCATTGAGGATTGGAAATGTTTGTAATTATTCCCATTCTCATGCCTTTTCTTGTGGAAAAATTATCAGTATATGTAAATTAACATTTTTAAAACTATCAAGGCAATGTGAAACTACCACACTGAAAATAGCAGTGGTTTCACTATCTATGATAGATTCTTCCATTTCAAGAACTAAAACTCACAGACTTCATTACTATGAATATGCTTAGATCACCCCAACACTAAATCTACCACTATAACATATCTTACAAGCATGAATTACATACAATTGGGCATAATGGAAACATACAGTATAAATGACTATTACATTAGGATCTAAATTTGAACTACTAATCATTAAAATGATAAAACTTAGAATATTGGAATCAGTATGACATAGTTATGAGATGTTAACTATGGCCAATCTCTTAAAAGTCTCTATAAAATTTTATAAGTGTTATAAACCTACAATAAAATTGGTCACTCTTGTGTTATGTCAAACAACGTAAAACCTCTTCAAGTAGATAAACTAGCAAGTACATCTAGATTAATAACCATATGATATATAGATATGTGTATTCCAAAGATATGAGGTGTGGCCTCATAAAACCTTATCTAATAAACACATATATATGTTACCCTATGAAACTAAAATAGATACATCTTAACATGTATATGATCAACTAGATGAGATGTTCTCAATGTGTGATAATATTATAAAAATGAACAAACTACTAGTGTGCTTGAAAAAATATCACATTAAAAATGCATAGAAGACAACAATACTACTATTTAACTATGATTATATCATTGTCTCTAGTCAGATAGTACATATACATCATATGTACATTGAATTTTATAAAACTAACCAAATTGTTATAAATTTATTTCTCAAAAGACATTTTATACAACGAGATGATCGAACGTTTTCATTTGGCAGTGCTTGATTTATAAATTGGTTGACTTAGAGAACTTTACTTTATTAAAGTGATGTTTTATTAAATAAAATTGGACCTTCACTCTTAATTTTTAAGGATGGGTATTCTTTTAACCTACAAAATTATTCTATATAATTCCATTGGAATTTTCCCCAAATGGTTCATAGATAGAATTGGTTTAATACATGTACAAAATTCTAGGCACTATATTCACAAATTTCAGAGAATAATATTATATTGTTGGAATTAATCACATTATAACATTCTGACAAATTTTTGAAATAAGTAGTAGCCACAATTTTGTCACATTATTAGTAATTTTACGATTGTGTAAAATTTGGATTAATATTATGCAATTGTTGACCATTTTGACCATAAGTCAAAATGAGTCAACCCCATATAGTCCAAAACTTGATATAGGGGTATATTATTATGTCTTAGGGTGTGTAATATTTTATTTAATGTCATTTAACATGTTTTTATCCTTGGTCATGGTCATATTTAGCCCTTATGTCATTTTGAGTCACTTAGGGGTCGTATATGGGTCATTAAATGAAGTGGTATGATTTTATTAGGTAGATAAGTGTTATAAACTCATTATAAACATACCTAATGTCATTACCTATTATATTAATTGTAATAAATGTCATTACTAACAATAAATTGAAGGTGTTAACTGAAAATCAAGAAAACAAGTGAAAAATAGGGAGTTTAAAAGGTAGTATGGCCTATGGGAGAGAGTAGCACATGGGATAAACTTATGAAGTGACATTTCAGATTCCTTGACTAAATTTACATGCTTTATATACTTTTTAATTTCCAAAAATGGTCCAAAACCACTCTATCTCTCCATCACTCCACTAGGCAAGCAGAACTAGTCAACAAGTTTCTTCTTGGTATGGCCAATAGGAGGACTTCTAGGTCAAATGTTATTGGTGGTGGATAGTAAACTTGGTTAGATTAATTTTAATGTTTGTATTTGGATTAATTGTGACTTATATTTTAGGAATCATTCCTAAGAAGTTGATTGTCTGGTTTTTCTTACCAATCCCCACACCCTATAGGTGTTGCTCCTGTTTGACCTAGTCTATATAACTCAGTTAATGAATTTTTTTCCAAAGGATGTTGAATTCCTTATATAATGTTTACCATGTTTTTTCATGATTTTAAGTGATTTTATGGATCAAATAGTTCAATTTATATGTTGATGTATGTTAGTGAACTTGCAATTAGTTTTCAACACTTAAAGAAGGGTTATTTCTTTATAGTGGTTTAAAATGAGTGTGAGGTGTGGTTTTTAATGTATTATTTATCCCATCTCCTTAAAATAACAATCTCACAAGATAACATAATGAAGGTTTTAGTGTAAATGTGATACATAGTCAGCTTTCTACAAGTTTCAATCTATAGTCATGGTGTATTGAAGAGTGAGAACATTCATGTAAGTTATATTAAGAGTCCCAAGTTGTTGAACATCTTCTTGGAGAATGAAAAATCAAAAAAGTGCACTTTAAATGATAAAATATGGACTGTGATAGTCATTTATCATATATGCATAGTCATACACCATGAATGCACACCTACAGGAGGTCAACCACGTTGAAATAGAGATGTTGAAACTTGTTTGAAGTCCTTAAAGGTTGTGAGGATTCATTTTATCATCTTGAGAGAGTCCAAGACTAACTAAAAGGCCATATTCCATACATATAACCCATCTTCACACTCACTACCTTGTATATAGAAATGCACACCTACAAGTGGCTTACACAGAGATCTAAGGGTGTGATTCGGAGGAGTTTAAAATGTTTTGAGATTCCCATGAAGTGTGTGGAAGTTGGATATACCTTGCAAACCAGTTTTTAAGTATTGGACTAGCAAGCAAACTTGAGAGGTCTCCCCAAGTGAAGGGATTTGAAATTAGGGACAAGTTTCCCTAAAACACCAAAACAGAGATCCAAGCATTTTTGGTGATGCCATATAATGTGTTGCAAAGAGTCTTGATGAATCTAAGTGCACCCATCTTGTAGCCTTCAAATAGGGATATAACCTTGAAAAAGATCATGGATGTGTGACTAAAGGAACATGATGTTGTAAGGCCTTCAATTTTGAATTTTTTTCACTACAAACATCCAGTGTTTTTCTACAAGACTTGAACTTCAAGTGACCTCTACACCCAAAGATAGTAAGGTGAGAATATATCTTGAAGATAAGTGGTTCTAAGCAAGTGATAAGGACATTTATGTTTCAAAGGTTATAAATAAGGTTTGAAATTTTGAGTATGAACCACCATCAACACCTACAAGTGTATCATGACTCATAAAAGTCACCTATAGCCTACCTATAGGTGACTCCTAAACTCATAAAGTGAATTTTAGGAGATGGAAGCCTGCAGACACAAATGCTTGTTATTGGAATCTATTTCCAAGACTCCAATATATCCAAGGATGTGAAACATGAGTTTTCAATAGCTGAAACACACCTAAAAGACTCCCCTTTGTTTTGAAATAGTCAACTACAGTTGACTGTGGTATAACAATGACATATGAGCATGACTAGTCTTGAAGTTGGCCTTACCCAAAGCATGATATGAATAAGTAGAAATTATATATGAGCATATATAGCCTCAATAAGTTTTTGTGTCATTATATACAAGATCTAATAGGTAGAGTTTACCTACAGGTAGGAAAAATAAAGTCATTACCTACGGCCAGTCAAAGTGAAGAGGTATGCAATTAAGAAGTTTGGCAAGGTTGTAAGGAGTTGACATATTTGAAGATGTCTTAACAATGATAATATACTTCTGAAACATTCATATAGCTTAAATATGTGAAGTATATATTCCAACAATGAAACCTATAGTCATATGTCAAAAGCCTTCATAGTCAGTATTTTCCATAAGTCTGTCTTCAAGGTTTTGAAGGATTAGAGGGTCTACTGATATGATCAAACCATAAAAAATTTCATAAAGGGTCCCCATCACTTTGATAATCCCACCATACCTTAATTTTATATGATACAATAGGGTAAGTTCCCTCTATTTTATCTCAAACAGAGGGCACTCCCCAAAGATGCAAACCCTGCAAGTGAGCCATAAAGATGATGAAAAGACAAGCTAGGAGTTGATGAAACCTTTCAAGGGTATGTGGAAAGATGTGATAAATATGAAACAACATGAAATTTAATTCACATTGGTTAGAAACCAAATAATGTGGTTCAAACCTACAAGGATGCAGGCATACCTACTTGGTCTAGTCTAGGCATAAAACCCTTGATGGGGTCTCCTACCACTTCTAGCATCAGAGTGACATTATAAATCCTTGTAATATTTTTTTAGTAATATTTCAAGTGTGTTTAATATGTTATAATGAAACTTATTTCATAGACAATTCATATTTTGTCTTAGACCAACTCAAGCCTATGCAGAATGGACAACAAATATCGAGAAGACAACTTTGAGAGTTCACACTTACTTGGAGGATTTGCATGGGAGTATGAGGAGTTTGGAGATGTTTAAGGAGGTATTTAACAAGGTCTTAGTGAAATTTTTGAGATAATTGAACATCAAACCTTCATGAATAATCCTTAAGGGCTAAAACATCTCCAAACCCTCTAAAACCCTAGTTCTTAACATGATGGAGAAGATGAAGTAGGAAAGGCACATAAGAGGGAGAGTTTAAATATAAAATGACTTTGAGATTGTAGAGGACTCCTAGGATCTCCTTCTCATCAATTTGACTCTCACCCTACTTGTATGAACAGGGCACATAATTGGTTTCTTTGATAGTTTTGTGTGTTGTGCAAGTATGGAAGGTTTTTAAGAGATTAAAATCACTTGAGGGGGTGATTTTGGGACTTAATATATCCTATTATATACATTTCATGCTTAAAAAAAACTCACAAGTTCTTTTTCAAGTACCTCCACTTCAACCACTCAAAATTGGCATAGTGAACAAGTTAGTGAGAAGGTGAAAGCTTCAAGTGGGAGGACTTTTAAGGTCTGGATGAGGAATCTAAGGCCATGAGGGGTCCTAAAAGGTGTCATACACTCCTCTGTATGGATCAGATTATAAAACTAAAGACCAATTTTTGTGCCAAGTGTGAAGAGTGAGTGAAAAAGGAGTTATTTTGATTGCAGACAATGATGACTCGTCTCCATAAAAATATTGATGACTAGGGGCACCTCCAGTGCATTTTGTGGCTTGTTTATAACCCCTCCCTCTCATTACAATCATCACATCTATCCCTAGTCTATTTTGGGATGTTACAAGAAGGCAAAATGATGAAGGTATTTTTCTGAGCAAGTAATTGAAGAGTCTTATGCCGCATTTCAATAGTTTCATGCTTTGAGGGACATTTGTCTAACTTTCATGGTTTATTTGACATTCCTTTATCCTACATGTGTAACTCCCTTTCTTAGCTTGACACATGGTTTAATGACACTTGGACTTATTTATTCTCACTTATCTCTCAAATTCTATAAGTAGTATCCATTTTGGATCTTGTAGATTAATAACATACCATGTATGATGAATCCCTACTAGAATGACATCATATTTTTACTTTGAACAATAAATGCAAGTCTGGTTTTAAGTTCATGAATTTTTGTCTAAGTTTGTAAAGTGATGTATTGTGATGCTAAGTGATAATATCCTATCATTGCTTCTCCTTATCCTCTCATGTTTATGATTATAACAAGTCATATAGATTTTAGTTAGTGTGTTAGGATCCTTTCAAGTTTACAGTTGTTCTTAGAGTTTGAAATATTCCCTCTAGTTCACTTACCTTATGTTTCCTCATTCATATCACCTCTATGTTGGAACACTTATGTTATAACCCCATAGGACTTAGAAGTTGGTTTGTATATCATGTTTCATTATGATATAAGTATGGTATTCTTTTTTAAATAATTCTAGTGTATCACCCTCTTAGATTAATTTCATTTCATGCAAACTTTTATCTTTTTTCCCACAAGCAACTAGTTAAGTAGGTGATAAGCACTTCAAGGTATATTCAAGGAGTTGGCCCTTAAACCTAGAGGTCTAATTCTACTATAGGTACACCCACATACCTATAAGTTTTCCCATGTTTCCCAAATATAGAGGAGGCTTGAACACCCTCCTCTAGGTTGTAATATTTGGTGACAATAGTTCTAGCATGCTTGGTGGGACCCATTGTCCTCAAGACAACTTGTCAAGGTGAATGTTGGTCTTGACAACATCAGCTATAATTTGGTGTGCTACTTAGCAATTTTAAACTCCATTCAAGGTAAAATTTGGTTCAAGTCTATTTTTTTTCATAGATTTCTCTCATACTTCATGGTCCTTACTAGGTCATCATCTAATAGATTGGTCAATCCTATCAATCCACTTGTTCATCCTGAACTTCCTCTTGAAGTTTAATACTCTCATCCTACTCTACCTATTGAAGAGAAAGAAGATTTTGATAGCCAAGAAAGTGAAGAGATTGAATAAATTGAAGATCTTGAAGAAAACATGGTTAGTCAACATGTTTTTCCTACCTTTAATACTAAAAATCCAATTCATATTCAAGCATATCAT
Organism: Torreya grandis; assembly: GCA_037957365.1. NCBI lineage: Eukaryota > Viridiplantae > Streptophyta > Pinopsida > Cupressales > Taxaceae > Torreya > Torreya grandis. Next base: position 992,172 of record JARHVA010004319.1, on the reverse strand, counting down.
GTCATTTCCCCTAATGCCACAAAGAGTGTGCCCACATTCAATAGTGAGAGTCATATTACACATAATGAACACGTCAAGGATATCTCCAATTTTTGTAGTTTCAGTAATGTCACTGAGGAGAATATTTCCATTAGACTCCTTGCCATATCCCTTAAAGGGAAAGATTTTGATTGGTATAGGACTTTACCTAGTGGATGCATCACATCATGGGATGAATTTGGAGTGTTTCTAACTTCAATGTTTAAAGATGAAATTGACCATACTTCTCTCATACATCATCTCAATGTGATCAAAAGAGTACCCAAGGAAATAATGCATGACTTCAATGAGAGGTTTCGAAATACTTGGTATATATTGTCCATTCCCATGAGGCCACCTACTAGCTTTGTGTTCCCTACCTACTTTGTGTTCCCTACCTATTAGAGATCTATTGGTACTAGTATTGCCATCATGATTCAATCCATGAGTGGTTTTACTCTTCTCAAAGCATATAAATTTGCCATTAGAGTTGAGAATGGCCTCATTCAAGTAGTAAAGTTGCCTCTTAAAGTATCTATGCCTATGTTACCTAATACTCCTGTTAATACTCCAAGCATTACCTAATTTCCTAATGCCATACCAAGCCTAAGATTGCACCTAAGAAGGCAGACTATGTCATGGATCCATACACAAGAATTCAATGGTTAGAAGCTCAACTCAATCAAGCCAATATGCCCAAGTTGCTTATCAAAATCCATATCCCTATCAATAGTAATATGGCCAATAATATGGGAGAGGAAGAGGTCAAGGGAATCCTAACTTCAATAGGCCTACCAATGTGTACAATCCTAATTCTACCACTAGATCAAGAGAAATGGTGCTGGTGCATAGCAACATGGTGCAAGGAGAATATTGGAAAAAAATCCAATTCATGGATGCCAATGAGGGTGGATAGAAAGATCTAGTTTCTCAAGTAGGATTCATTCCTCTCCTATCAGCTAAAGATGAGGTCATGATGCAATCAAATGAGGATTGATAGCCTCATGGAGAAAGCTTCAATAACTTCTTGGTGAAAGACACTTTTGTGCTCAACCAAGGAACCTCTATTGAAAAAAATACTAGATACAAGAGAGAGGCTTTAGGATGTGATAATATCAGGCCTAAAAGTTCATCTAATCCTCCTAAAAGTCAGTAAAGCATGGTTGCAATGATGGTAGTCCCTAATTCTCCTACACCTACTTCAAGTCAAAATGTGCTAAGGTCTACTCAAGGTGTCTCAAATACTCAAGTTATAATCAATAATTTGCCTCTAAAGACTCAATATAAGGTGAGTACTTATGTCCTAAACACATTAAATTCATTGAAAAATTTTAAGGCATCAATCTCTTTATGGGATGTCCTCCATATTCCTAGAGAAAAGAGCTATTATAAAAGTAGTTATCCACTATCATTACTAGTCCTTCACCTTCAAGTCAAAATCATGGTCATTTAACTCTTAAAAATTCCCCTAATACCATTGTTTAACCATCTATCAATGCTGAGAAACCTCCACCCTTCTACCTCACTCTCATATTGGGTGATAAACTAGTCCACAATTACATAGCTGATAGTGGAGCTTCTACATCAGTCATGCCCAAGGTTGTAGATAATAATTTGGGCCTAAAATATGAATCCCATATTAAATTAATTCTTCAACTATATGGTACACCTAATAATAAAATAGGGTTGATAAAAAATTTGAAGGTTTTCTTGCATGATTGCCCTAGTTTCCCTATCCTCCCAGACATTGTTATGGTGGACCTCCCTACTCACTTTGCAATTTGCCTTTCAATAGACTTTACATCCAAGATATGTGTATATATCTCATTTTATTGGTCCTTATTGGCCTTTGGGACAAGGTATGGAACCAAGGTGACCATAATAACCCAACCTCTTGCAAGGTTTCATATTAAACCCTACATTTAAACAATCTCTAACTTGAATTGTGTGATCAATGAGAAGGAAGAGTCTAATGTGGATGATGGTGCTTATAAAATTGAGGGCATAGCTGACTTATTTATATATGAATATTGTGTATATGCTTATGATCATGATCCTTATGCATACTTTGATCACATCTAAACTTGGCAGTTATATCATGCATGAAGATCCATTTGAAGGAGCTGAGGTAAGTGTCAAACATTCTTTCTCACAAGTTATTGAAGGTAACTACATGATTCATGAGTATGATTATGATAGGTTGAAGAGCCTAATTCATCACCATATTGGAAATAATGATCTCTTTCTCTATGATATTGATGAAGCTACACTTGATGATAAAACTCATGAGGTAGATGAGGATGACTTATTGCAAAGGTTCAATGCCATATGTCAAGTTTTTGATCAATTAATTAATGTTAATTCCCCTCATAAAAGGTCTATATCTGATGTGTTTGATAATAATTCTAATAAACATGATGTTGAGTGTCTCACTAGGCATGAAAGAGGGTGTCATGTGGTGAATCAAGATGAACTATGGAAAAGATTCAATGTCATATGAAAATAATTCAACAAGTTGGGTAAGACTCATTTTTCTCCAAGAAATTCCATATTTTATTTAAAGATTGATAATTAGACTAAAAATCTTGTTGTTAAGTGTTCCACCAAATTCAAGGAAGAATATCATTCTACTGATCAAGAATCTATAGTCATGAAAGAGCTTGATGAAGTTATTACTCAAGAAGTTGTAAACATGGAGAATGAGGTCAAGGAAGATTTGGTTGTGCTTCAAGGACACTCAAAATCCTATCTTGATGTTGAGACACTCTCATGAATGATGGAACAAAATTAAAAATATCTTGATGTCTCCATGTATCAAGCACATCATGCACAAGAAGATGGAAAGATTAAGGTAGTTGTCATACATTCCATTTCATAGTTTAAGGAAGACATACTAGATATGATAGTGATCAAGATGATTGTAGCTCCAATCAAGGCTCTTAGAGAGAAATAAATAGCATTCATGAAGACCCAAAATATTTCACTTGCATACCTAATAATACATAGAGGTTGTAGGCTTCTTGATCACCTACATATCCAAGTGGTTGATGATAGACATGCTTATCATGCTAGATTTACTTCATAGAGTGAAAAAGATGCAAGGGGAACTATCTTTGACACTGGTTGAGGTATGGTAGGATGTTTCTCACCTCAAGATTTAGGTTTTGTAAATAATATATTAGCTGGGTGTGCCTTTCTTTCAGTTGTGGTGTGTTCTATAAGTGTTCTAGTTGAACACATGTGTATTTTTATTTGGTGTGTCTTGTTTTTTGTGTATTTAATTTATGTTTGGTGTGATTTTAAAGTAAAATTATGTGTCAAACTAGTGTACATGTGACTCCATGTCCCAATGGATAGGATTAGGCTACTGGTCTTTACATAGCAAGCATACCACCCTTGGGAAATCACCAAGAATGTTGACCATTATGACCACAAATCAAAATGAGTTAAAACCATATAGTATAAAATTTGATATAGGGGTTTATTATTATTTAATATGGTGTGTCATGGTTTATATTAAGTCATTTGATATGTTTCTAGCCTTGGTCATGGTCACATTTAGTCCTTGTGTCATTTTGAGTCACTTAGGGGTCATATATGGGTCATTAAATGAAGTGGTATGGTTTTATTAGGTAGACAAGTTTCTAAACTCATTATCAACATCCCTCATGTCATTCCCTATCATATTTCTTGTTATTAATGTCATTAATAATATAAACTTGTAGGTGTTAATTGAAAATCAAGAAAACAAGTGAAAAGGATGGAGTTTTAAAGGTTGTACGGCCTATGGGAGAGAGTGGCATATGGAAGAAGATTATGCAGTGACCTTTAAGATTCCATGACTCCATTTGCATGCTTGATATGATTTGTAGGTGCCAAAAATGGGCCAAAACTATTCCATCTTTCCATCGCTCCACTCGGTAAGAACTAGTCAATAGGTTTCTTCTTGGTATGGCCAATAAGAGGACTTTCAGGTCAAATTATATTGGTGGTGGATCATACACTTGGTTAGATTAATTTTAATATTTGTATTTGGAGGAATGGTGTCCTATACTTTATGAACCATTCCTAAGAAGTTGATTATCTAGTTTTGCTTGCCAATCCCCACACCTTATAGGTTTTGCTCTTGTTTGAGATAGACCGTAAAACTCAATTGATGAATTTAATTTCATAGGATGTTGAATTCCTTATCTCATGTTTACCATTTTTCTTAATTATTGGAAGTGATTTTATGGATCAAATAGTTCAAGTTACAGGTTGATGTATGTCAGTACACTTACAGTTAGTTTTCAACACTTGCAAAAGCGTTGTTTCTCTATAGTGGTTTAAAATGAGTATGAGGTGTGGTTTTTCATGTTTTTTATTTCTTCTTGATCCCCTCTCCTTAAAATAACAATATCACAAGATAACATAATGAAGGTTGCAGTCCAAATGTGATACATAGTTAGCTTTCTATAAGTTTCAATCTACATTCATGGTGTCTTGAAGAGTGAGAACATTCATGGAAGGTATATGAATATCCCAAAGGTTTTTAAAATATTCTTGGAGAATGAACAATAAAATAAGGTCCCTTCAAATGAAAAAATATGGACTATGACATTCAATTCTCATATATGCACAATCATACACCTTGAATACACACCTACATGAGGTCAACCACATTGGAATGGAGATGTTAAAACTTATTTCAAGTACTTAAAGGTTATGAGGATTCATTTGAGCATCTTTAGAGATTCCAAGAATATAAGTCCATATTCCATGCATATAACCCATTTCCACACTCACTACCATGTATGCATAAATGCACACCTAGAGGTGGCTTACATAAAGATCTGAGAGTGTGATATGGAGGGGTTTAACATGTTTTAAGATTCCCATGAAGTGTGTGGAATTTATAGATACCTTGAAAACCATGTTTTATTTATTGTACTAGCAGGTATATTTGAGAGGTATCCCCAAGTGAAGGGATTTGAATTCAAGGACAAGTTTCCCTAAAACACCAAAATAGATGCCTAAGCACTTTTGGTGATGCTATATAATAGTGTTTTATAGATTATTGATGAATCCAAGTGAACCCATATTGTATCCTTCACATAGGGGTAGAACCTTTCAAAAGATAATGGGTGTGTGACTAAAGGAACATTATGTTTGAAGGACCCCAATTTTGACTTTTGTTCACTGCAAATATTCATTGCTTTCCTACAAGATTTGAACTTCAAGTGAGCTCTACATCAAAATATAGTAAGGCGTGAATATATCTTCATGGTAAGTGGTTCTAATAAAGTGAGAAGGACATTTGTGTTCCAAAGGTTATCAAGAAGGGTTTAAATTTTAAATATGAAACCCCATCAACACCTACAAGTGTATCATTACTCGAAAAAGTCACCTATAGCTTGCCTATAAGTGACTCATAAAGTGAATTTTGGGAGATGGGAGCCTATAGACACAAACACTTGTTAATTGAATCTATTTCCAAGACTCTAAAAGATCCAAGGATGTGAAACATGCATTTTCAATAGTTGAAATACACCTATAGGACTCCCCTTTGCTCTAAGATAGTCAACTAAAGGTGACTATGGTATAACACTGACATATGAGCATGACTAGTCTTGAAGATGGCTTCACCCAAAGCATGATATGAGAAATTATAAATATTATATGAGCATATATAATCTCAATAAGGTATTGTGTCATTATATATAATATCTAATAGGCAGAGATCATTAGCTATGGCCAGTCAAAGTGAAGAGGTATGCAATCAAGAAGTTTGGTAAGATTGTAATGAGTTGACATGTCTGAAGGTGTCTTGAAAATGATATTATCCTTGTGAAACCCTCATATAGTGTAAATATGGGAAGGAGATATTTCAATAATTCAAACTACAGTCATATGTCAAAATCCTACACAGTCAGTATTCTCCACAAGTATGTCTTCAAGGTTTTGAAGGATTGGAGGGTCTAATTATATGATAAAACAATAAAATTATTTAGAGAGGGTCCCCATCACTTTTATAATTACACCATACCTTCATTTATTATGGTACAATAGGGTAAATTCCCTCTATTTCTTCTCAGATAGAGGGTACTCCCCAAAGATGCAAACCATGCAAGTGAGCCATAAAGATGATGAGAAGACAAGATATGGGTTGATGAAACCTTTCAAGGGTATGTGTAAAGTTGTGATAAATATTAAATATCTAGAAAATCAATGCACATGGGTTATCAACCAAATAAGGTGGTTCAAACCTACAAGGATGCAGGCTGACCTACTTGGTATAGTCTAGGCCTAAAATCCTCAAAAGGGTCTGCTACCACTTATAGCATTAGAGGGGAATTAAAAAGCCTTGGAATAGGTTTTTAAGAACATATCAAGTGTGTTCAATTTATTGGAATGAAAATTAGGTCACATACAAGCCATATTTTGGCTCAGACCAACTCAAGCCTATGCAAAATGGAGAACAAAGCTTGAAAGGGAAACTTTGAGATTTCACACCTACTTGGAGGATTTTCATGGGAGTTTAAGGATTTTTGGGATGTTGAAGGAGGTATTGAATAAGGTCTTAGTGAAATCTTTTGGACAATTAGATGTCAGACCTTCATGACAATCCTTAAGGGGTAAAACATCTCCAAACCCTCCAAAACCTTGATTCTTGAATCGATGGAGAAGATGAAGTAGTAAAGGAACCTAAGAGGGATATTTTTACTATGAAATTACTTTGAGAGGAGATCCTTCCCCAAATTTGACTCTCACCTTACTTGTATATATAGGGCATATAATTGGTTTCTTTAATAATTTTATGTGTTTTGTAGGTATGGAAGGTTTTAAAGAGATGAAAATAACTTGGGGATGTATATTGGGACTTAATATTTCTTATAATATACATTTCATGCTTCAAAGAAACTCACAAGTGCTTCTGCAAGTGCCTCCACTTTAGCCAATCAAAATTGGCATAGTGAACAAGTTGTTAGAGGTATAGTCACTGAGGTGGGGGGCGGGGGAGGAGGGGTTGGGGGCGTTGGTGAATTAGTGATGCAATATATTCCAATTCAATTCCCAAATCTTAAACATTCAATACATACAATCATGATGCATAAAAATTAACCATTTCAATGAACAAGGACGATATAGCAAGATCAAGCACATAACACATGAGATATATAGGATACCCTCTTATGGGATAAAACCCACTGAACCCTACAATATGGACTATAGTCATATAAAAAAATATCAAACATTTATACCAGAACCAACTAATCAAGTAATACCGATACCTTAGTTTAATGAGACACCAACCCCACAAGCAGTTATTGCCCCTGTCTAGTTGAGCACCCATAACAACTATACCTTTAACAAGATTTATCTTGCAAGGAGGAACTAACCCCCTAGGAAACTAAACACCCACTCATCTACCTTGAAAATATAATCTTAAACATTTATGTTACTCTTCAACTTATGATGACCAATTTTGTCTGCACCCTTCACCTCCAATCTCTCTCAAGATGCCTCTAGGACCAATTCATTCAAACTGCCTCTTCTAGGCTCATTAGGTCCAATGACCTGTGTGTCCTCCTGAATCAACTTGATCAAACAAGCATGACTGATATTTTTAACTCTTTGGTTATTCTCAATGACCTGTACCTTCTCTTTCAAAGGTTTTCTCCTTCACTTGAATCCACACACACACATAACTAGCACAATTAATCTAATTAGACCTTGTACTTATACCACTCTCTTCCTTTAATCCATCTTGGTCAGCCAAGTTTCTTTACATATGTAAACCACACTTAACATAGTTCCATACACACATTACATGTGATAAAAACACTCTTCATATTTCAGTTGTTACCTCAATAGCCCCAAACCACCATTAGGTCTTGGTGAGACCTAAAACAATTAGGCCTTCATACTCACATGCTACATGTGAGACTACTTGGACTAAAATCATCCTTTACCAATGATTAAAACACATAAAACATATCTCCAATATACCCTTTATCACTCCCTCATATATCCAAGCCACCTGGATCACCAAATCAATACTTGAACCTACAAATTAGGTCTCCTTGTTCTTCAGGTCTTCATACACAGAAAACATAGTCTCAAACTTTTGAAGAAAACACTCAAGTATTTCACATATTTATATGATTATATCACATTGGTGATCCCTTAAATACCTATACAACACCTTCATGTGCTTTAGATACTTCAACATAGGCTCTAAGCACTCAAAACAACTCTCTTAAAATGACAACTCAAACTGGTCATATACAATCAAAATATAGTCAAGATATTTTGACTCTCCATATCTGATTAGAGTCATATCATGACAAAAAATTCCTTATTATAAGTATTTAATACTTATAAAACATCTCCATACTCATTTGTTTCTTCAATTCTACTCAGAACTCTTCCAACTCACTTCTACAAAGTGGCCACTCAAATTGTCTATAGCCTCCAATAAACATAATCAAATTTTAGAAATTTGTTCATACTAAATATGGCTTAGTCAAACCTCAAAAATCCTCATATATTGTTCTTCATAGAGTATTAAACACTCTCCAATAGTTATTTCATCTTGAAACATCAAAATACTATTAAGAACAACTCAACTATCCTTCTCGGGTCACTTATAGAACATGGTCAAACACACAATCAACTTTGGAGTTTAATATCTATGAATATATATACATTCAAACCTTATAACTCTTATCTGGATGCACCTTTAATTCCTTTACAAATTTTTCTTTTACACCATTATCAAATTTTACATATATCAAAATTTATAGCTCAAACAATACAGACTGGTTTTTCCTTCGTTAATTTAAATATCCAAATTCCAATGATCACTGTATAAAGTAAAAAGCTTCAAATATGTATCTTAATCTCATGTCCCCTGGTAGCTTGAAAAAATATGCTCCATCAATCTCTTTTAAAATCTCTTGAATTTAACTCTTTAATGTTGACCATTGATCCTTGACATAGGCTTCTACGATTAAGACACTTGGTACCCTCGTATGACTTTTGAGCACATTATTGTCAATCCCTACTCTTACGCCACTTGGTATTCCTACATGCCTTTTGATCATATTACTTTCATTCCCTATTCTTATGCCACTTGGTAGTCCTACATGCCTTTTGAGCATTGACTATTTTACTTGAACCATATTGTCGATCTCCATCTACACGAACACCCATGTACTGTTGATCTTCTATAAAATCATCATGATTGAGACACATGTCAATAACATTTATATCTTAGGAACCTTTCAAAAATTGACTTAATACACACCATTGGATCTTCATCACCTGATTAAATTCTCATTGTAGATCTTTGATATCATAAATTTGGCTAAGTATGGGAACTTAGTGAACTTTATCTGAGAAGATCACTTTGCATTGTTATAAATTAACTCAATATCTAGACCTAAAATTTAAACCACATGATCACCTCTCATAGATTAATCCATACATGTATCAAACTACTCCTGAAATCTTTACACATATGAAATATGATGTCATTAAACTTCTTACGCAGCCTTGTCTATCAAGATGACTACTTGAACCTAGACCTTCATATGACTATTCTAATGAAATTTGTTCACTTAAATAAGCATTAAAATCACTCATATCACCTCATAGAGTATTTGAAACATGTCCACACTATCAATAATATCCATCATCTACCTATCCAAGTCAAACACTAAATAACTATGCAAGAACACTGAAGAACATTGAAGCACACTTTGTCATTTTCATTATAGCACACATGACACCTGGTCACCTTTGAGACATCATTGAAAAACCTCCAACAATCTCCCCCTTTGTCATTGATATCAAACACCAATACAAATCTTATGCTCAGACTCTATCTCTCTCTTTAAGTACTTTCTCCCCCTTTTACATAATGACAAAGTGGGCTCATCTTATGATTCTGAGGACCTTGAAAAACTACTCATAGAGCTTAGAAAACTCCCCCTATCATCATGTTCCATCTCATGTCATATGTTCTTTGACATACACCAATCTAAACTTGGTCTTCTCTGATATTTGGACCTATCTACCTACAAAATTCACAGTCTCCCTTTGCTCATGTATGAAGATTTAAAACCTTATCAAAACATATGACTTGGTTGGATCAAGTCATCATATCAATCTTCCTAAATTCATAACTGTAGTAGACGTATTCATATCTCCACCATGACTAAAACATCTCACATATGCTCCCTCTCACATCATTCACAACTTTTCAAGCCTTTCAAACTATCTAAGTTATCTCCCCTTAACTCCATGCTTTACCTGGATCATGACATCTTCAACAAGTCTTCTTAATGAGCTAGGTCTACCAGTAACTCTTCAATGTTGTACACATTGCAGTCAAAACTGTTATGGAAACTTATTATCTTCATAACATTATGACCTCCATGGCATACTTAATTTAACATCTATAAAACTATGAGACTATCTATATGAAATTTAAAATGTGACAACACATTATCCTCATACTCCATATCAACCTTGTCTTCAATCTTTCAACATTTGATCAATCAATTTAAGCAACATAAATTGACAAGTTCTTATCTTCAAGACCAAAAACCCTAAACACACCTTGATCACAATAGAATAGGATCAGCATACCTTTATATACAATATAATATCTTGACAACTCATCATCCTTGATCAGATACCTAGAAACTTCCATTCCTTGCTTGAAGACCTTGCATACACAACTTCATTCTTCACCATATTGACCAACAGTACCATCCATCAAAGATTGACCAAAATTTTGAATTTAGGATCACTGTCCCTAAGTATATCTTCTAAATAATTCCATCACAACACTTTATATTAGTTACATAAAACTCATTTCTCCCCCTTAACTAAACATATCTTCTCATGACCTTTCTTGTCCTATAATATCAGCCAAAACTCAACTAGCATCCACTATGCTTCTTTTTGTTGACAAGTGTCTCCTTGAATCCTAGAGAGAGATACCCCTTTGACATAATGAGACTAAAATTCCCAAAACTTGGGATACTTCCATATCTCCATACTCTAATTTGACTTTTAGTCATGTCTCATCACCAAATTGACTTAGAATGGATCCTTGACTTCATTCTTTGCTTCAGACTTGTCAACAAATGTAGATAATAAAAACTCAACTTTACTTCATGTCTATCATGGAAAACAAACCATCTTTGGTCTCAATCTAATATTTCCTAATAGGCTTAGGTTTCCACAACCATTTTTGACCTCTTCCTTACACACTAGGAGCTCCATACACCTTATTTTGCTTTGATAACTCATTCAACATGTTCTTGTAATACATAGTAATGTGACCAACTCTATGACATCTAAAATAAACAATATCATTCATACCTTTTGCTTGATGATGATTATGATCTTTATTTAACTGATGTATTCTCCTCTTGCCTTCTATAACAATGTGGTGAAACTGATTACATACTTAACAACTCTGGGATGAATATCTCATTGCATTGATCTATCTAGCTTGTCTTATTTTTTTCACTCTAGGAGCCTAATTGAACTTATCTTGACTTGATGGTCTTTGCTCATAAAACCTAGCAATATGACCAACTTCTTGACAACTTTAGAAAACAATGTCTTCCATACCTTTGTGTTGAATATGGTAGTGATATCCCTTTGACTGATTGTTTCTTCTTACACAGTCCTTTTCCCTATGACCAATAATATGACAAACAAATAATGGCCCATTAAAGATTTGGCATACATTAAATAATTTGGTTGTCTAATTGGATTCTTCATTTTGCCTTTGACCTAATTTTAATTATTTTATTTCATGCTACTATTATCCATTTTGGCCCACATACTGAGCTTCTACCTAGATGCAGTGTGGTGTCTTGAAGATCAAAAAAATGGAGCAAGAGTTGAGCAAGTTCTGGATGGATTGAGTAGTCCTAAGGGATCATACAGTTTGAAAAAATTTTGAAACACTTTAGGTTCACTTAAAGTATAATTTATCAATATCTGAATATAGGACTAGAGTTACAGATCCCCATGGGGTGTTAAGAGTTCTTATAATGAGTATGGAAATGCATGGTATTCATTTGGTTCTTCATTTTGTTCATTGAGACACTTAGGTCTAGTGGCAAAAATTTTGAGTAGGTAGTTTGTTGAACATTATCATTGCCACGTGTGGATCAGTTATGAATAATTGGTCATATGATTATGATCACATTAGTCCTAAGTTGTTATATTCTAAATTTTAGTGCCAAAAAACATGCTTTCTCTCTTTTCATTCTTCTATATATTTAGGATTTTAAGCCTTGATTTTCATCCCTCAAGCTGGTACAACTAAACTCTACAAAAAAATTATATTCTACACCTCTTAGATTAATGAGAAATACATTTTATAGTGTTTTTCAATCTATAATTAGTATGTCATGTTTGCTTAATATGTAAAGTGGTATAATCTTTTCTTTGCAGGTTCGAGCTCAACCTAAATTCTAACAATCTTCTTTCCAAGTCATATAGTGTGTCATAGTGTTGATATCTCAAGGATAGGATGAAATGTTGTCTTCAAGTGTCTTCAACTAGATCTTATCTTCATTTTCCTCTAGTCTTAGTACATCAAACAGCCCTCTACATGAAACATTGTTGCTTAGAAATCATAGCAAGCATTGTATTAGTTTTATTCATGGTCTATTAGTGTGTTAAGGCTTCAAGCTTATTAGTAGATATGACAAATTCATGCTGCATCACCACATGTTAGAATAGGTCTCATTTTATGCAACTTCTTTACTCTTTTCATTCCAACTTGCTTAAGTTTTATAAAATGATATCCAAATTATCCTATCTTAAGAGATATCCTCATTAAAAAACCTCTAGGTCTGACCCAAATACAAGTTACCCACAACCTAAGGTCATTCCCATGCTAGACCAAGTTTGAGAGTAGGACTTGAACATTTATGCTTTCAAATAGTGTGCAAACTAAGTCTACAATAGTTTTGAGATGCCTAGTGGGACTCTCTCTTTGGCATAGCCAAATCAGGAGCTAAGGAGAAGTATATGCAGTAGACAAGAACATCCATCATCATCAAAGGCTAAAGATTTTTGAAACTATATAGCTCATAGGATCTTCCAAATAGCACCTCTTATGTCAAAGGTCACTAAAAATTTAGTTAGTAAGGGAAGTCCCTTTGAATTTGTTGAGCTACCTCTTTATTCATATAAAATAGAAAGATCCAATAGGACAAGACCTTATCCCTAAAATTAGTATTCATCTCTTGGCCATCCTATTATTTTAAGCATTATAATACCCACCATGTAGATGGCATAGCCTAGATTGAAACCTTTCATACCCTTCAATGGTGGTATCACTCTTAACCTTTAGTAATATGATGACATCCCTACTACCTCCTTGAAGTGTCTACCATACTTTATAGGAGAAAACTCCACCACCCTTGTAGATCACATTTCTGATATTGAAAACTTTGTTAAGTACACCATATTATGTAATAAAATGTATCCATGAGACTATTTGCCACATCCTTGAAAGGAAAATCCCTAAAATGGTATATAGGTCTAATTTTTGCCTCGATCAATAATTGGGATGAGTTTGGTGAATACCTATGTAAACATTTTGAAGATGGAAGTGACCATGTGTCACTTGTTAGGTAACTTGCCTCAATCAAGAGGGAACCTCAAAAATCCATGGTTGATTTCAACTATAGATTCTAGAAGACTTGGGATAAGATCCCTATCATAATTAATCCCACACCTAATTATGCCTTCCTTTACTATTTGAGAGCATTGAATTCAAACATTGCAGTCATGATCCAAGCTATGGGTGGGACAACCCTGCCAAGAACTTATGAAATATCTATAAGGGAAGGAAATTGTTTGATCCAATTAGGGAAGCTTATGCCAAGACCTCTAATGCCACTTTTCCATGACCTTCAGCCAACCCCACCTACCATTTCCTTATTACCCACTCCAGACAACCAATCCCAACCTGTTGATGGTCAAGAGGATAAATTTTCAAGGATTGAAAGCTTGTTGAAGGCTCAAAATAACAAGTTAGTGGCCTTAGAGAGACAATAATAGACTTCATATAAGTCATACCAAGGCCCCTTCCAAACCTAATATCCTAATCAATCCTATAATAGACCCCCTTATACACCAAATCAACCATCCCAAGGCCAAATTACTCAAGGGAGATATCATAATAATTATAACCTTACACAAGATCTTTGATCCCCACACAAAACAATATTTCACAAAAGGGTCAATGGCAATTAGCAAGACAGTCCAATGAGATGGTAATGGCTACAAGTGGAGAAATGTATCAAGACCCAAATTGGAAGCATGCTCCTACATTTTAAGGCCATGACATAATGCCTCCTCCACCACAAGACCCTCCAATGAATCACGGTACTATGCCTACCATGACACCATTAGAAACTCAAATTCAATAGCAAGGGAACATGGGTAAGGCACCAGTTGATACTATGTTCATAAACTTTCAATAAGGAGAGAATATGTTTGAGCATATATCAGTAAACATGGGGAATACTACATAAAGATCAGATGAACCAAATGTAGCTAATATGAGGGCTAAGAGGAGGATGGTGGATGACAAGGTGGAGCAACCTATGGCCTCTTTAGTGTCTCCAAAACTCAGTCATTAATATACCACTTCAAATGTACCTATTAAAGCCCCTACAACTCAATAAGTACCTCAACATCATGGGCAGCTTTAAAAATATCCTTTTGTTCCTAATTTCACACAAGTGCCAAGTGATACTTTTACTTCTAAGATGCATTCCAAAGGTACTAATATTCCTTTCAATATTGTAGATCATATGAAGGCAGATAATGTTAATATGTATATGTATGATGCCCTATATTTTTTAGGATAAAAATAAATTATTGAATAAAAGATCTCCATGCCTTCCCATATGAATGAGACAGCTAATAAAAATAACACTATTTTTACAAATAATAATCAGCCTCATCCTAGTGAGGTTTATAACCAAGTGCCTAATCAAATTCAAGCTTAGAATGTTATTCATTCCCCCAAGATTGTCAATCCCCCTCCATTCTATTTGTCATCCATCATAGGATATTACTTGGTACATAATTATATGATAGATTTACAAGCTTCAACCTCAGTTATTTTGAAGGCCATAGAAGATAAGCTTGATCTTAAGTATGTGCCTAATGAAAATAGGGATCTCCAGATGGATGGTTCCCCCACTAAAATAGTAGGCATAGTGAAAGACCTCAATATCACATTGGCATCCTGCCCAAATTGTATCATCATTTAGGATGTAGTGGTTGTAGACCTACCCCCATATTTTTCCTTATGCCTATCCAAAAACTTTACTAAAAAAATTGGGGGCTATTTATCCTCTAACTGGTCATACATGGTTTTCAAGACCATATATGGAACTAGAGTCAATATTAGGTTAGAACCTATTTCTAGGTTCCATCTAGAGCCCTATATACCTAACCTTGCAAATTTCAACTATACCATATTTGAATAAGATGAGAATAGTAGTGAACAAGAGCCTCTTGATCATCTCGAAGGCATATCAAATATATACTTAGATGAATGGGTATTTGATAATCATGGATTTGATCCCTATAGCAATATTGAATAAGCAGGCTTAGGGGTGTACTATATGCATGAGGAGGAGGATGTTATACCTTGTTTAACTAATACCACTCAAGAGGAAGATGGTCTATGGACTTTATTATTTGATGGCTCTAGGTCAAAGAATGGTATTGGAGTTGGATCCATCCTAGTGTCACCCTCAGATTAAAAGTACCATTTACCTACAAGGTTGTAATTTAGTTGCACTTCAAACATAGCTGAATATGAAGCTTTTTTCCATGGTTTGCAAGAGGCAAGAAGAAGAGGTGTCAAACTTCTTCGAGTCAAGGGTGATAGTGATATTGTGTTGCAATAAGTGAGAGGCCTAAGTGTATTCAAGAACCATCATTTTAAATATTACAGGCACCATGTATAGGACCTCATAGAGGATTTCTCGACATTCAACATCTAATCCATATCGAGAGAAGCAAATTAGCATGTAGATAGGCTTGCATCTATTGGAGATCAATATGAGATTGTAGGAGTCAAAGGAAACAAAGTTAAGATAAGATCAAGTTCATATGTAGACCAGTTGTACCTAAAAATGAGGTAAGTTGGCAAGTGTTTGACAGTGATGATCAAATTATATGTTTTTTGATGCAAGAGGTAGAATTTTGCCATAAGAATTAAGACAAATTCCAACATCAATATGATGATCAGATAGTATAGTTAAGATCTAATAAGTTTCTTAAATGGATTGTAAAATTAGATATTATATTCAATGAATATGACCAAGTGAGGAAGGGGAAAGCATGTATCTCAGCTAAGGAAGAACATTATGAAAGGATACATATCTTTAAGGACAAGTTGTTAAAGTTAGGAAATTCAATATAGTAGTGGAGAGAACTACATTTGTTGCCTTGTGCCAAGAAATTTTTAACATATTTTCATTGGAGTATAAATATTTTAAGGGATTTGATCCCAAACTTACATAACACCCCATTGAACTATAACGCAATGCAAATTCAATCAAGCAGAAACAAAGGCCTGTCAATCCAAAAGTGGAGGACATAATGAGAAGGGAATTATTTAAATTGATTGATTCAAATATCATATTCCCCATAAAAACTTATTCATGGATGGAAAACCTTGTGCCAGTAAGGAAAAATAATGGGGAGATACATTTATGTGTTGACTTTAGGGACCTCAATAAGGTGTCCCTAAAAGATCACTACCCATTGCCCTTAATTGATCAGATTATTCAAAAGGTGGTAGGTTCTCAAATGTTCTCACTACTTGATGGCTACCCTGGCTATAATCAGATCATGGTCAAAGAAGAAGATAGACATAAGACTACCTTCACCACAAAGTGGGGCACTTATACATACATGAAGATGCCATTTGGACTATCCAATATTGGGGCAACTTTCCAAAGGGCAATGGATGTTGCCTTTGAAGGTTTGATAAATGACATGGTGATCATCTATCTAGATGATGTCACTATTTTCTCAAAGGACACAGTTGATCACATTATTAACTTGAGTTTAGTCTTTGAAAGATGCAAAATTTATGGTGTGTCTTTAAATCCTAAAAATTCAAATTTAGTGTTTACGAAGACAAGTTATTGGTTCATGTAGTGTATAAGGATGGTATATTCATAGACCCTAAAAGAGTTGAGTCCATATTATCCTTACCCTTTCCCAAGCTTAAGAAAGGTCTAAAAAGTTTCATAGGAAAGATTAGTTTCATAAGGAGGTTCATTCCAGGCTTTACAGAGATGGTCAAACCTCTTACTCATATGTTTAGCAAGTGTAAAGATTTTACATGGACTAGAGTATATAAGAGAAGTTTTGAAGTCATAAAGGAGGCCATCTCTCATACCCCCATATCTATTAATCCTAATTTTTACAAGGAATTTTATTTGTATGCCTTCTCTACATTGGATGCAATCTCTGCCATGTTAATCCAGCAGAATGACCAAGGTTGGGAGCAACCTCTGCTTTATTTAGTCAAGGCATAGAGGGATATGAATAAAAATACAAAATTTTAGAGAAGCATGTGCTTGTAGTAGTAAGATTCCTTGATAAATTTAATCACATGGTCTCCAATATCAAGATCATACTCATGGTAGCACACCCAAGTGCAAAAGAGTTCATACTCAATAGGGACCTCAATGAGAAAAGAGTTGGATGGGTGATAAAGTGCATGGAGTATGACCTTGAGGTTAGAGTTACAAATATTTTAAAAGGTAGAGGATTATTTGAACACCTTGTAGTAGAGGTAAAACATAATAAGGATTAGGTGTTGGCAGTCCATGACAACCAACAAGCAGTTACAGATAGCACACCTTTCAACTAGACACATGACATAATCAATTTTCTTGAGTCGGGCCAATGTCCTATGGGACTAGACAGATCCAAGAGAAGATATTTTAGGTTTTAAAGTATACCTTATGTCCTAATAGATGAAGTAATTTTCAAGAGGGACATTGGAGCCATGTTTTTGAGGTGTGTGGAATCAAGCCAGATAGATATATTGCTTGAGCAGTTCCATGATGGTCTAGCTAGTGGGCAATTTACTGCCAAGACCATAGTCTCCAAGGTCATTATAGATGGGTACTTTTGTCCCAATATGTTTACATATGCATACTCTTTGGTAAGTAAATGCAAATAATGTGCAACATTTATTGGAAAATAGAGATTAGTTGCCCTCCCCTTACAGCTAATACAAGTAGAGCAGCCTTTCATGTAATGCGGCCTAGATTCTATAGGGATGATACACCCCCCTTCAATCAAAGGGCATAAGTAGATCATTATAGCTACAGACTATGTTACAAGATGGGTTGAAGCAGCTGCCCTCAAGAAGGCTAATGAAGTTTCTATTTTTGACTTTTATGATAGTCATGTAACTAGATTTGGTATGCCTTCTAAAATCATTTATGATAATACATTGAATTTTAGTAGCAACAAGGTGTGTGAATGGTCCCTTTCACATGATATTTATCTAAAATCATCCTCAAACTATTATCCATAGGGAAATAGACTAGCAAATTCCACAAACAAGAACTTGTTCTCTCTCATCAAGAGGACTATGGAGGATAGCCAAAGGGAGTGGCACATCAGATTGAGGACTGACCTATGGGAATATAGAGTGACACACAAGAAATATACTATACACTCCCTATATCTTCTTGTTTATGGGAAAGAATCTAAGCTCCCTATATCTCTTGAACTTCCTACATTAGAGCTTGCACATCAACTTGAGATATTTGAAGATGATGTTATACAGGTGAGGCTAAATGAACTAAGACATCTAGAAGAAACAAGAGACATTGTTATGCACATGATATGGTCTAATCAACACCAATTGAATAAGGCTCTTGAAAATATATCTTCCTCAAGGAATTTTTAACAAGGTCATATAGTCCTCAAATGGGATGAGGACTATGCAAAACCATGAAAACACTCCAAGTTTGGCAGTCTTTGGAGTGGACCTTATGTCATCACAAGTTATAAGGAGATAAATTCCTTTGATATTATTAGAATAAATGGAGAGATCCTTCTCATCCCTATCAATGGGAGGTATCTCAAGTTCTGTTACTAGTTGTAGCTCCTGATCTTTGTACATAATTAGATAGGTTTTTTCTTACCTCCAAGTGCTTTTACTCATGGGCTCTTTTGTTGTTTAGTTATTTGTCTAGTCTGTTTCATTGATTTCTTATTTTTGTGGTGTCCCATTATTCCAAAAAAATTTCAAGAATAAAATAGAGTCCTTTTAAAATCATGCTTTATTCATTCCACCATCATAATCAAGCTTGATCAATGTCTAGGTTCTATGACTAGTAGGCTAATCAAGCTAGCTAAGTCACCAAAAATGTTGGCCATTTTAGCCCACATATCAAGATTCTACCTGGATGTAATGCAATGTCCTAAAGATCAAAAAATGGAGCAAGATCTGAGTAAGTTATGGATGGAATGAGTAGGCCTAAGGGATCATGCAACTTTCAAAAATTTTGAAACACTTTAAGTTTAATTAAAGTGTAATTTATCAATTTTTGAAGATAGGACTAGAGTTACAGATCCCCATGGAGTTTCAAGAGTTCTTAGAATGAGTATGAAAATGCATGTTATTCATTTGGTTATTCATTGTGTTCATTAAGACACTTGGTTCTAGTGGTAGAAATTTTGAGTAGGCAATTTACTAACATTGTAATTACCACGTGTAGACAAGTGAGGGAGAATTGGTCATATGATTGTGATCACATTAGTCCCAAGTTGTTACATGCCAAATTTTAGTGCCAAAAAACTTGCTCTCTCTCTTTCTATGCTTCTATATTTTTAGGCTTCTAAGCCTTGATTTTCATCCCTCAGGCTGGTATGACTAAACTCTACTAAAAAATTGTATTCTACACCTCTTGGAGTAATGAGAAAGACATTCTATAATGTTTGTCAATATATACTTAGTATGTTCTGTTTGTTTAATATATAAAGTGGTCTAATCTTCCATTTACAGGTTTGAGCTCAAGATGAATGCTAACAATCTTCTTTGTAGGTCATATAGTGTGTCATAGTGTTGATATCTCAAGGATAGAATGGAATGTTGTCTATAAGTGTCTTCAATAGACCTTATCTTCATTGTCCTCCAATCTTAGTAAATTAAATTAACCTCTATGTGAAACATTGTTGCTTATAAATCACACTAGGCATTGTATTAGTTTTATTCATGGTCCATTAGTGTGATAAGGGTTCAAGATTATAAGTGGATATGAAAAATTCATGATGCATCACCACATGTTAGAATAGGTCTCATTTTATGAAACTTCTTTACTCTTTTCATCCCAACTTGCTTAGGTTTTATAAATTGAGATCTAAATTATCCTATCTAAGGATCTAGCCTCGTTAAACAACCTAGAGGTCTGACCCAAATACATCTAACCCACAACTTAGGGTCATTCCCATGTTGGACCAGGTTTGAGAGTAGGACTTGAACATCTCTACTCTTAACTAGAGTGCAACCTGAGTCTAGAATAGATACCATCCTCTTTGCCTTGTTTTGATATATTTTCTTCTTCTCCAATCTTTCCTATCTTGATTATGACCTTTTCATGCTCAACCTTCAGGGAAACATTAAAATGGTCCCAACTCAGTATATAGCCTTTAGGAAAGTTGAGGAACCAATCATATGTAAATTCCATTAAGGTAAATGGGAAGAGCCTACATGCAACATCCTCATGTTCTACATTTAGAAGCCTCATGATATTTTTGTAGGATGTTATGTGTTCCTCCATAATTCATCCCATGCTAAGTATGAAATGGAGAAGATACCTCTCAGGGTTCTTAGGTAAATCATGAACAACTCCTAGGACATTAATGGTAGAGCCAACTAACCAGGCCATCTTGGGATGCATATTTGGAATAGGTTATAGGGATGAATTGATGGGAATCATGTTAGGTCTAGGATGGTTGCTCTTGGGTTTTATGTGGAAACCCAGGGGGAAATTATGAAGTAGCATTGGCAGGACCTAGCATTAGTAACAAGTAAATTGGTCTTCATGATGCTTCACAATTAAATAGTAGATATAAAATTATTACCAATAATCCAATATCTACATACTCATAAAACTAAATCAATGATAAACATGAATTATTCCAATAAGAGGACCTCCTTTTAGTAATAGTTGTTGTTTACTCCAAGCTCTTTTGTTCATGAAATGACCATGAGATTAGGCTTTCCATAAAAGGGAAAGGTGGGGACAACTATGGAATTTTGTCATCCATTTTAGGACTAATCTAAGATCAACCTAGGGCATGGATATAGGTATTTGATTTCATAAACAGAGTCTGCATGAATAGTCTCCAAGAGATGCACTATTACCACTGAAGGTTCAATTTAATGTTCACACATAAGGAAATAAAGTATTGGTCCAATTAACCTAGCATTGACAATCATTCAAAAATGGAGATGAAATAAAATTGAGACATATAAAAAACCCTTTACAAAAAATAGAGATTTCATTCATTAAAATAAGTAAGTGATGTTACAATAATCGATATGGGCTGAATTTATAGTCTAGAGAGATGAAATAAAAAGTAGGTGAAACCTTGACTATAATCCAACAGCACTTTTGAGCAATTTTTAATCGACCCCTATATTAAAAACATATTTTCTTTATATAGATAAGAATGGGGATTGCCTCCAAATAGCATGAGGATCCCATCCTAGGCCATGATGGCCACTCATTCAGTTACAACTGTAATTCAAAATTTGAAACAATAAAATCCCTTCAAAATAATAGAATATCTATGGGGTGCCACTTAATTAATACAAGGAGGTAGTTGAGAAGGTTTGGATCCTAACTAATTTGATCTAGTGTCCCTAACTTCAAATACGGCCCCCACAAGTTCAAAATCCTTATCCAACTTGGTAAGGTTCATTGAGGTCTCCCTAAAGATCACCTTGGCTTGACTTTCATATCTTTAATAGACTTGGAAGGGTGTTATCATTGACACCTATAATCCAAAGATCTTGTTGATGCTTTTTATAAACTATGTTGATAAATCTAACATCGCTTAAGCCCCTTATTGGTTTGACCTAGTGACCTTCTCCCTCATGACCTAGTCTAATTGACCTAGATGAACTCTGAATTCCCTTTGGTCGAGTAGGGTAACATCTAAGTGGAATAGCATAGAGATATTGACCTAATCTAAGTAGGCTAATATGTTCAACTTGCCCTTTTCAAAGGGTCTAATTACACTAAGATCCACATCCAACCACTCCTACATAGCATGCTTCATATTCCCAATGTATGTCTGATATAATCCTAAGTTTGAGGTCAACATTAGTTTTAGCTCCAGTAATATTCCTTTGTTGATTACCACTTCCATCATCCTACACTTTCTGTTAATCTCTAAAATCCTCTCTGTGTAGGCTTGGGTTTTTTTGATAAGTACGTTAGTCTTAATCATAATCTCCACTACTTTCCCAAAGACTTAAAAGAGTAGTAACAGGCATCCTTGACATACCCAATCATCCTCATGGGAAAAGTGACTTCACTTGGGATTCTAAGGTTCAAACCTAGATCTTCATGTCCTTAAGGATATTTTTATACATATCATGAGTTGCAAAGAGAATGGATAATGGGTCCTCGTCCATCCTCTCTTTCCTGGTGTAAGTCCTCACCTTGGTGAGGGACAATAGATCTTGATGGGTCTACCAAACCATCAAGATCCCTTCTTGGACAACCTCTACATTTGTGTCCTCTTCATGCTTCTAGAGACTTGGTCAAAGTTTCATTATACATCTAGTCATCTCTAGCATTTTTTACCTTGGGACAATTCCTTTGGTTATGGAAGGTGTAGGAGGGGTGGATGGGATCATGGTAGAACACAGAGGATGAGATGGAGGGATGATAGAGGAAGTGAATGGGGTGAACAAGGAAATTAGTGGAGGTAGAAGGGGCATGGGGGAAAAATGAGGAAGGACCAAAAGGGAATCCTATAGGAACATATACACCCACCATTATTCTTGGTTCAAATTCAACTAAGGGGAATTTCTCCTGAAAAAGGCTTGATAAATAGAAAGGAAGAGATGGGTTGGTTGAAGGCTAATCCCATGGCACCTTGGGTAATGGAAAGAGAGGGATGGGGAGTATGGCACTAAGGTGATGTGATAGGTTATACAATAACTATTGAGGCATATATAGAAGATTACACTAGATCATAAGGCCTTTAAGTTAAAGCTAAAATGTGAGTTGCCTCTTACTTCTTCTTTGGCCTCTTACCTAGGTTAGCTCCAAATGCTACATTAGTTGGACTAGCTAGGATAAAAGGATCCATAAGGGCTAATGGTGGAGTACACAAATATGTTGAGGGAAGTATCAGGGTAACTAGAGTGGGCACTAAGAGGATTCTTATTACTAGTGGTATTCTCCCAATAGTCATAGTCATGCTTGCTAAAAAAGGCACACTAAAGGAAGGCACTGAGAGGACTTTAGGTTGTGAAATAGATGGATCAAATGGGAACAAATAAGAAAGGATACTCATGAGGATTGAAGTCAAAAATACTTGGGAAAATGATGGAGGGGTGTAAAAGTGAAAAGGGGAATCACCACTTTGGCGGCTTGTGTGATTAGAATGGAATTGGTAGGTATTAGGACCAAGAGTTGGAAAGAGGTGGGAGTGAGGAGTGGAATGGAAATAGGAGAAACTTGAATTTTGAGAGGGGAACCTAGATGGGTGCCTATTTAGAGCCTTGATTTGGGCTCACCTTTAGATTATCATCCACATCAAATCATAGGGTCTATGTATTCTAAGGTTGCGGTTCTGATGGTTGGGTTGGATGTGCTTGGGATACCCAGTGTCAAGTAGCTCGTGTCTAGATTTGTCACAACTGGACTAATGAAGCTTCCAAAGGAGGTAGAGGTAGAGGAGGGGCATGAGTAGCAAGAGATATTGTAAGAGGTGGAGCTAGCCTTAGAGTGTGAGGAAGATATGGTGTGGGGATACCTTGTAATATCCTCCAGTAGATAGTATGAGGAGTTAGAGTTGGGTCCTCTATAGATCAAGTAAGAGCTAGAGGAGGCACATATGGGCTCACTTGAACCTTATTTTCTTTCTTATTCTTCTTTACCATGTGTAGACACCAAAATCATGTCTACCCCTTGGTCGTCCTCCCCCCTTAGCCCCCCTTGGCCCATTTCCTAACACTTGTCTTAAGTCCCCTCAATTTTAAATTAAAATAAATAAATATTTTAATTTATTTGTCCCCTTTCCACCTCACCCATGCCACCTCAGATTCTCCTCCTTGGATGCCCCCACCTCATTCTTAGCTTTAATAACCCAAATCTCATTTTAGCCCTTCCCATTGCATCCATTTAATCCCTCTCGGCCATTTTCCCATGACTATTTTGACCCTGGCAGCGTGCAAGAACGGACAGAGGCTAATTTTAGCCTCTGTCCCCATTCTTCTGCCACCGACGTCGATCATTATGCGGTCAATGTCGGTGGTTCTGCCAGCATTGATTGCCTTCAAAAATGCATTTTTGCATCCATTACTGCCCTAGCAAATGTGAACTCTTTTGGCACTTGACATTCTCTCTCTCTCTCTCCCTCACATAGAAAACACCACTAGCTACAGGGACTCTACAAAAACAGCTCCAGGCTCTTGGCATTTGCAGGTCCGTCAATAGCTTCAACAACAGGTTTCCTTCATTCTTCCTTCAACAAGCAGGAGGTAAGTACTTTTCTTGTTTTTCATTTCAATTCTTATTTGAATCCATCTGCTAACCAGCCCACTGCTCAGACTCAACCTGCCCTTCCCTGAGAGGCTGAAAGGCCTTCTCAGATCCCTATCTCCCGATCATCCCCTTTTTGCCTTTGTTACTCAGCCAGTCCCCTTCTAGACCATACTTCCAGTCTAATCAGCCCTGCATAGACTCCCAGACAGTCCCCCTAACCTCCAAACAGACTCTCTGACCCTTAAACGAAATCTCAGACCACTCTGCAGACTAAAAACCAAACCTAAAACTTGTCCCTGGCCATTACCCCGACCGACCTCGACCATTGCCCCTATCGATGTCGGTAGCCTAACCGACGTCGGCGACTTTCCTTGAATAACGCCGGCATAACCACCGACGTCGGCGACTGTGCAAAGTAGATTGCTACAAATAGGTACGCATTTGCTTTTTATTTATTTCATTCAATCTTTATCATTTTTGTTTCTGTCCATATTCTAATTTTTAACAGTGGACTATCATCCTCCAAGAAGCCTTTGCGCTTCTAGGATCAAGCTTTCACTTTGCAGTCCACTTTCTTGCCATCTAACAATTTTTGTGTTTTAGTCTCTTTCTCTTTCAAGTGTCATCCTCCACAACTAAAGAGGAGTTCCTGCTATCGTCTGAATTTGGTGTGCAAGTCCACAATTTGGGTACGTATAAACCCTCGGCCATTCTTCTTAGTTTCTCATTTCCCTTTCTGAATGTGAAAAGTGAATCTTGTTTGGAAACATTCTGGCACACCTGGTGGGACTCTAAGGTCTTCCTTGGGTTCTTTTCTTTCTGTTCATATAGGTGCATTAGATTTCTCCTTTTCACCTCTTTCTTTTATCTCTTCTAAACGACACTATTAGCAAGATTAAAAAGAACTCTTCTTTCTTTTCTTGCATCTTAGACTAGTCAAAAGTCATACTCTTGAACCTCTTCTCACTTGTCTTCATACAAACTAACATTTTTATTTGGGCTTAAAACACATTGCATCTCATTTCTTCTTGACTGCATGCTTAGTCCACATCTAGTAATTAAAAATTGCATCATGAATTAATCGTAGTCCACTTTATGTTACACAACCAAATCACTTGCACAAATTAAACATCAAAACTCACCTAAGACAAGGCCCAACTAGGATTTCATCACCCAACAGATACCTTACCCATCCCGGCAATCCCACTTGGATTTCATCACCAAGGGGAAAGCCCACTCTATTCTCTAGCAGAGGATAATCTCTAGGGGAAGTATATACTAGCTAAGCAGGCCCAGCTTATCACTGGGTTCGTGAAGTGAGGGGAGTTTGCTCCTTAGCACCAGGCCACATATAGAACCTAACATAGAATTTTGAGCACCAAAACAAACCTGAAACCATCCATAGACTACTTCTTCTAGGACCCATCTCAAAAGCCAATCTCCTAAACACATTCTAAGGCATAAGCCACCACGATCCTAATAATTTATTCCTAGGAATTTAACGATTAGGGTATGCTTGTGTTCTTCATCTTTTCTATTCTTATATGCTTGTTTGAGCTTGTGAGGATGTTCTTTCTTGCCTTGAATGGTTTTGACTTGCAGTCAAACCAAGGCTCTTGTCGACCATGCGAGGCATCAACCGCTTTCGCCTTCCCCGTCCATAACCAATCCTATAATGGAGTTCCACTCAAAGACTAAAAGAACTCCTACTCGACCGACCCTGACCCAGACTCTCATTGTCCCTAAAGGGGACCAATATTTTGAATGATTCTTGGACCTCAATGTCAAAGCCTTGCAGCATTATCTCGCGCAAAGCCAGATGTGAGACTCCTTGGGCAACGCAATTTATGGGATGTTGATCTCTTTAGTCAAGACAGCGGTCGTATCGACAGCATCTGTGGTTCAACCCATAGACACCTAGGTTGTCACCTCGACTAATGACCAGCCCATGACCAACCTTCTAAGTGTGGCCTCTCCTACCATCTCTGGGCCCACTTCCATCAAGGTTTCGGCCCCCTATCAACCGCAGCCTATTCAACCAGCCTCTACCCCCTTCCAAAATCTAGTTGTCTCTATTCTGCCTACCCTCGCCCCTATCAACACCAAGGTGGCTACCTATCCATTGGCTAATGTTACAACTATCCAACCTCCTATGGCAACATCGAGCCTAGTCATGCCTTCTACCCAACCACCCTTGGCCTCCACTTCTATCTCGATGACTAGTTATCAATACGTTATGCCCTTACAAGCGCAACTGACTACGTCGTATGCCCCTTCTAGCACCTTTCAAGCACCCTACAACCTAGGGGGTGCTCCACCCACCAATTCGTCAGCAGACATCATCAAAATGCTGATGGTCAAGATGTCTAGTCTCAAGACCTCTATTTCTAGTTCACACAATGCCATTTCATATGAGCAAATTTGCAATGAACCCATCCATCCCTCCATCCTGATCAAGCTGTATCCCAGTTAGTGGGAGCTTCCTAAATTTTCTCATTTATAGAGCAAGGAAGACCCGCAACAGCACCTACAGGCATTCAGACATGCCTATTATCTCATTGCTCATGACAATGCATTACTCCTATGCACGTTCCCCATGTCACTCTTTGATGCTACTCTTGACTGGTACAGCTCTCTCACCAGCCATTATCTCTTCACATTCACATAGCTGGCCCAACTCTTCCTCAACCACTTCTCTATCAACATCACCAAAAAGGTCTCAATCACAGATCTCTTTTCTATCCAGCAGTTTGAGGATGAATCCATAGCCAATTTTGTTGCTCACTGGAGAGGCCTCATTAATCAGCTCTCATTTTCCTTACCCCAACTCGAACTTATCAAAATTTTCTCTCAGGCTTGCGCCAAGCATATTTCCTCCACCTTGCGGGTTCAGACCTTCCACACCTTCGACGAAGCCTTCACGATGGCCCAGAAGCTTGAATTACGTGCCATCGAGGAGAACAAAGTCAAGTTGCAGAGTAAGAACCCCAAGTCCAAGACCAATGACTCCTCTTCTAAACCTTCTTAATCTAATACTAAATCTAAGGCATCAGCAAATGTTGTAGTCGTTAGACCTTCCTCTTCACCTTCAACTAACCAGCCTGAGCCATCCACGTCCCAAAGCATCACCCGCCAATTCCAGCAGAGATACGTGCAGCGACAGTATACTCCACTTGGAGAGTCATATGAATTTGTGCTGGAAAAACTTGTCAAATAAGGGGTTCTCAATCTCCCCTAAATTTGACCACCTCCATAGTTTGATCCCTCATGTGCCATCCTTGCGTGGTATAGGGAAAATGATTTTTGCAACTACCATCGTGTTAAAGGCCATGACACGGGCAACTGCAAGACCCTTAAAAACATCATCCAAGACATGCTAGAAAAGGGTGACCTTGTCCTAGACAATCCAAATGTGCCACCCAATCAAGGCATAGACATCTTCAAGCAACCATTTCCCAATCATCTTCCTACCCAAAATAATGTACAGACTATGACTGATGACA
The DNA here is from genome assembly GCA_037957365.1 of Torreya grandis. Taxonomy (NCBI): domain Eukaryota; kingdom Viridiplantae; phylum Streptophyta; class Pinopsida; order Cupressales; family Taxaceae; genus Torreya; species Torreya grandis. The sequence goes on along the minus strand of JARHVA010004319.1, from coordinate 963,839 downwards.
CTCATGAACATAACATACGCATAGTCAATACAGTCTCACCCTTCATCCCTGACCAACCTCTCTCACAAACTCAAGAGGTTAGTCCACCCATCAGTCCATCACACGTGGACAAACCTCCTTCTCTGGTTAGTTCTCCATCAACCTCTCTTATATTGGAGGATGCCTCAACCATACCGGCACCACCTGTCTCACCATCCTCCTTCTTGCTACCTATAGAGGACCCAACCCTTCCTACTCCTCAATTGCAAGTGGAGGGCACAATCATCCCTGCCCTTTACCCTCTTGAGGAGCTTCATTCTCTGGTTCCTTCTCCACCTAGAGAAGAACCTGTCTCTCCTCCTTCTCTAACCAAGGACAAACTTGTTACGATTTCATCATGCCTTGGGTCCGAGACTGTTCCACCAATCTCATCTTCAGCCCTGCAACTATCCACATCCTCTCAAGGACCCAAACCTCCTCCGACATCTTCTCAGCCATTTTCTTGATTAGTGGAGAAACTCAGACTTCTCCCTTCAAGGAAAGTGGAGCATCAGGTATTATGGGAGTGACTTAAAGCTCTTCAGCATGCCCGTGCCATCTCATCTCATGCTACCAATCCTCCCATGGTAGAATCTCCCAAGACTTCTAACAAAAACTAGACGTTCACTTCTAAACCTTCCAAACCTCAACCAACCACATCAGGACCAAAATCCTCATCTACCCCATCAAAACCAATCAAGTCACTCGGTGTTCGCCCTGTCCCTAACCTCACTCACCCACAAGTGAAGGTAGACTTGGACCAGGCCTCGACCAATAGTAGTCTTCAAGCCAAATCAGAGAAGGCTGCTAAACCACAGAGGTGAACTCCTCCTCCCCCATTACCATTGCCCTCCATTTTGGGCCCTCATCCTTTGACCATAATCAAAGTCCTCCCCACTCCAACCTCTAATCAAAACAAGTTGCCTCCTCTACTTCTTTTGCCTACCACAAGCCTACCCTCTCTCAAAAGTTTGGCACCTCTCACGAAGAAAGTGTCATCTTCCCCTGTCACCGCGCCATCAACCCAAAAGGTGGTACGGAAGCCTCCTTCAACACCGCCCAAGAAAAAGTCACCAGCATCTCACACATCAATGAGCACAGACCCTTTTATGGGCTCATACTCTTTGATATTGCACTGACTTTTGTAGACCTCCAACATAACCCTTCTGCCCATCAAGCCCTTCCAACCACTTGGGTTAAAACCTTCCTAGTTCGATGATACCAAGATTTGCCTATATCATCATACGCTAGGACATGATATCGAGACTTACTATGCCCTCAAGGCTGTCATTTGCCACTACATGGAGAAGGACACTCTTCTTCTTGAGGACACTGTTGATCGACCCTTGACACCTTCCCATATCCCTCCAACCTCTTCAACCACATCAATATCTCATCAACAGGCCATGACCTCTTCATCTCCTTCACCCCCTATCTTTGAAATCAATGCCATCCACATAACCACTAGGTCACAAAAGGACAAGGCAAAAGAAAAAGCTGCCATTCCTTAGACCTATCCTTTCATCAAGCCACCTCAACTGCCAAAGCCTAAAATTTCTATCCTTGGTGCATCTCAACCCTCCTCTTCTTCTTCAGGGGCAATCCATGACTCCATGATAAAATAGCTTCACCAGATGCTTATAAAGATGACCCTATATGACATCATCCAAACCTCACCCCAGCATCGTCAAGCTCTCATCCGAGCCTTGTAGGCAGTGGAGGTCCAACCTGAGGACCCCCAACCACTCACTGCCCTAGTCCACTCTTTATCTCCCATTGCCTCCATCACATTCAGTGATTCTGAAATTCCTACATCTAACTCGAAAGATCAGGATGCTGCTCTCTTCATCACTACCTATGTTGATCAAACCTGCATCAAGCGAGTTATGATTGACAGAGGCACCAGCATCAACATTATCTCCACCCATGCCTTTGATCAATTGGCCCTCCCCAAGAATTGCATATCCAAAATTGATGCAATCTTGTGATCCTTCAATGACACCACTACCACAACCATTGGCACAGTCGTCCTTCACATTTGCGTTGGCCCGTGCACAGTCCCAAAGCTCTTCTATATCATCAAAGGAGAGTTTCAATATAACATGTTGTTGGGCCGACCCTGGATTCATGCCATGGCTTGTGTTCCCTCTACCCTACACCATTGTGTGAAATTTGAGCATGACGGGCAAGTCCACAGCATTCCCGCTGACCCATCACCTTTCAAAACTTGTAACACAACCTATCAGCCAAATGACATTCTCATTCCTATCAAGCCATCAACCCTGGTGCCACCTCCATCCGCAGAAGCTTCGACCAGTTTGCAAACAGTGGTCACCCTCGCCCCTCCTCTTCAAGTGACAACCAAGGACCCCATGGAAGACATCTTCCAATGACTTTCACTTGGGGAATATTGCTTGCTTGCCTTAGACATGTTCCAAACTCCACAAGAGTATGGACAGCTTCACCATAGCCCCAGCTACGACCATCGGATCGGGATGGTCGTGCCTTATGGTCCTCCTCACCTCTGAACCAATCTTGTCTATGGAGGGCTCAATCAAGCTCCTACTAATGGCAATCCTCTCTCTTCACCTCAACCATTCACATCAGACTTCTCATTTCTTGGCAACCCCTCTTTTGCACACACCTACCTTTATAGGTGTGCATGGAAGGGTTTTGGATTCGAACGCTATGAGCAAGGCTCCCATCAGCATATTGAACCGCTCAATGATGACAATGCTAAGAAACAGTATGGCCTGGGTTTCTAAGACCCTACTCAAGCTCCTGCAGACCTTTGCCCCAAGCCTACCATCGACCAATCTCCTCCAAGCTCACCTATTTCTCCCCCTTCACCTATGAAGTCAGTGGTTTCCATCCCTCCTAGTTTCTTTTGCATAAACACCATCCGCCTAGAACCCCTAACCTATCAGCTAAATGGGGTGTCCAGGTCTCTCCCTCTCATTTTTCCCAGCATGAAAGATGATGAGTCGGTGACCATCAACAATGTCCACTGCATAGATGATGACGCCATTATATCCTATATGGGCACTGATGACTCTTTCATCCATCACTCCCTCCCTTCTGAGACCCAAGTTATGTTAAATGAATCAACCATTGACATCAACCTCCCTTTTTCTAATGTTCCTCACGTCTTAAAGATTGGCCAATCTCTAGATGCCTAAGAGCAGCTAGACTACACCCAGTTCCTCTCAGACCATAGCAAGGCCTTTGCCTGGACCTACAGTGACATGCCTAGCATCGACCCCACCATTGCTACCCATAACATTGTCACCAAACCAGAGGCCAAGCCTGTTAGGCAAAAGCTTCAAAAGATGCATCCTCGCGTTGTGCTCCTTGTCAAAGAGGAGCTTCAGCGCCTTCTTTCTGTCTCCTTCATCCAGCCCATCGATTATCCCTAGTGGGTCTCTAACATCATCCCTGTCACCAAGGCGACTGGGGGGATACGGATCTGCATGGACTATCATGACCTCAACCTAGCCTATCCCAAATATGACTTTCCTCTTCCCAACATTGACTAGCTTGTTGATCTCACGGCCGGCCATGAGATGATATCTCTCATGGATGGGTTTTCAGGATACAATCAAATACTGATCGCACCAAAAGATCAGCACAAGACTACTTTCATTATCCCATGGGGGACTTTCTGCTATCGGGTCATGCCTTTCAGCTTGAAGAATGCAGGCACCACATATCAGCATGTCATGACCTACATTTTCCATGATCTCCTCCACAAAATCATGGAGGACTATGTGGATGACCTGCTCAGCAAGTCCAAGCTTCACCGCAACCATTTGACCATTCTCAAAATCATCTTCTCTCACCTTCTTCAATACAATGTCCACCTTAACCCCAAGAAATGTGTCTTTGGGGTCCTCTCAGGCAAGCTCCTAGGCTTCGTCATTTCTTTCTGTGGCATCGAGATAGATCCCACCATGATCCGCGTTATCCTTGAGATGCTGCCTCTAACCAATCTCAAGCAGCTTCGTAGTGTACAAGGGAAGCTCCAGTCCATCCGCTGCTTCATCTCGTAGCTTTTTGACCACTGCCAACCTTTTCATCATCTCTTTAAGAAGGACGTCTCCTTTAAATGGGATAAGGACTATCAAGAGGCTTTTGAAGCCCTGAAACACTATCTAGTCTCTCCACTAGTCCTCATCCCACATAAAGATGACCAACCCTTCTACCTTTATATCTCAGCCACCAACCATTTGTTAGGTGCCATGATCGCACACCGAGACGAGCATCACCATGAGCAAGCGGTCAACTATATCAACCAAACACTGGTCGACTATGAAACTTGGTATACTCATACCAGGAAAATTTTTTTGGCATTAGTCTTTGTCGCTACCAAGATCTGCCATTACCTAAAACCTTTGTCATCACTCACACTGACCCTTTTAAGTACATGCATTCCAATCCATATCAAAATCAATGTATGGCTTGGTGGTTCATGCTGCTTACTGAGTTTGACCTCGAATTCATCCAGCAAAAATCTATCAAGGGGCAGACCATCACTGACCAACTAGTAGATGCCCCTCTTCTTGACAATCAACCTTCGTAGTGCGAGATCCCTGATGAGTCTATCACCGTGCTTTCCACCGATGACACCGTCTATCAAATGACCATGTTCTTCGAGAGCTCCAAATGTCAATTCGGTGGGGGTGCGGGAGTCATTCTCATCCCACTTGAAGGTGAGCCCATGCCTCTGTCTTTCAAGCTCAACTTTGATTGTACCAATAATATGGCCAAATATGAGGCCTTAATTTTGGGACTTCAAACTGCCCTTTCTCTCAGCATCAAGTCTATCAACATCTTCGGTGACTCACAGCTTGTCGTCAATCAGGTCAACGATTCATACCTCTGTAAAAATGAAATTTTGCAAAGGTAAAAAAATTGTGCTAATATTCTCCTGGCCTCTTTCGACTATTACCTCTTGTAGACTATTCCGCGCTCCACAAATAAGTTTGTTGACACCATGGCTTCTCTCGCCTCTCATATCCCATCTTCATCATCTTCATCCAAGCTTTTTGTCACGGTGCATCATGTGTCATTGCCTTCATACATGTCTCCTAACATCGATCATATCAACACCATAGACTCTAGTCCATGAGATGATTGGTATAAGCAACTTGTGGACTACTTATCTCTTTCTGTCATTCTTCCTAACCTCTCTAGAAATGTGCGGTGAGCTTTCATCAAGCACACAGCTTGCTATACCATGCTAGGGGGTCTTCTCTATAAGTAAGGCTTTGACGGCCTCCTTCTTTGCTTTCTAACCATGACTGAAGCCTCTCATGCCATTAAACAAGTCCACGATGGGATTTGTGGCAGACACTTCAGCAGGAACTCAGTTGCTAAGCGCATCATTCACCTGGGCTATTATTGGCCCACTCTTCATCAATACTGTAGCGACTATGTTCGGTGTTGCATCAAGTGCCAGTAGCACTCTAACTTGCTTCATCTCCCCAGCCATGCCTTACAAGTTGCTCAAGATTTCTAGCCTTTTTCTCAGTGGGGCTTAGATCTCATTAGTGAGATTAACGCTCACTCGTCTCTTTGTCATCAGTCCATCATCACTGCCACTGAGTATTTCACTAAGTGGGTGGAAGCCATTCCTCTTGTCTCCACAAAAGCCGACAAGATTGTCAACTTCATCAGCACCCACATCATCTAGTGTTTCAGTGTTCCTCACAAAATCATCACCGATAACGGCAAGTCCTTCAAAAACAAAACTGTCCAAAATCTCTGTGACTCATTTGGCATCAAGCTCAGCTTCTCTTTGCCTTACTACCCACAAGCAAATGGGCAGGCCGAGGCTTCCAACAAAATTCTAACTAAAATTCTCATGAAGGTGTTCAACGACACTGGAAAGGATTGGCACATTCACATTCCCTTTGCTTTGTGGGCCTACCACAGAAGCATCCAAACCTCTACGGGTGCTACCCCTTTCTCTCTAGTGTACAGAACAGAGGCTGTCCTACCTCTCGAAGTATAGATCTTGTCTCTCCGCATCTCTCTGCATGACATTCTCTCTAATGATGACTTTCATCATATCTCTTAGCTCAACTTGAGTTACTTGACGAGCGTCATCTTGTTGCCCTCAATCATCTCCATGTCTATCAAAATCGCATCAAGCGAGCCTATGACAAAAATCTGTGAGAATGAGATTTCAACATCGGATACCTCGTCCTCAAAGAGAATCAGCATGTGACCAATATAGAGCAAAGTAAATGAGGAAAATTTGCCCCTAATTGGCTCAGACCTTTCATCATCATGCACAAGTATGGGTCAGGGACTTATCATCTGTCCTCTCTCGACGGACGGCCGGAACTTGAGCCTCTCAATGCATTGCATCTGCGACCATTCTACTGCTAGTCGAGTACTCATCCACTTGACATTTAATTTGAGCTCATCCCTTGAGCAATCCCCATCCTCTTAATCCTCATTCCTTTCAACCCTATTCCCCTTAACAAATCCTCTTTAACCCTTTTATAAAGTATGGATGCTTTGTCCTAATAAAAGGGAGCCCTTGAACTTCTATAGTCTTGTCCATGACTCAAAATTTTGTCAAAACTAAATCGAGATGTCAAAATATTTAAAGTCATAAAATCAAAATCAAAAAGGCAGATTGCTCCCTCGAAAGACAACTGTACTATCATTGTTATAGCTAATAGACTACTCCCTCGAAGGACAGCTATTCAAAAGCCCTCAAATATATAAAGCAAAAATATAGACCACTCCCTCGAAGGATGGCTATGACTAAATCTTGCTATAAATAGCACTTTCTTAGAAGCTTCCCACATCGATAAACTTCACAAATGACCACCAAGCAAAATGACATCTCTATGTAGACTTCCCGCATTGATCAGTCTGCACCAAAAAAAAAATGGGTCATGGACTTGGCTTGTAGTTGTCTCAGGGTCTCCTATAAAAAGGGGCAAGGTTATCTCTACTCTAAAATGGGTTACCCTATCCTCACCTATCATATCACTTGCTCAAGGGACTTCGAGCTCACTTTAATGTCAAAGTGATTCGATTACTGCTCTAACACAACCTATGGTCAACGACGTAGTGCATAAAAGGGGCTCTTGGTTCTAACAACCCCTATCTATGTTATCACTCTGGTCCTTGTCAATGAAAGAGAGATTATGCCTTTCACTTCTTTTACACTTTGGTCACATCCAACTACATCATTTGTCATTTATCAACTCAACCCTCTTTTCAGACCACCCACACAACCTATTCACACTGGTTTCTATGGACACCAATACACATAGAAACTATGGACTACACAATTTATGTCAAGCATAAACCATTACTTGTTGAAGCATAAATAGACTCATTTCATTTTTAGCATATGTCCATCACCTAATATGGACAATTGCTAGGGGTGAAAAACCTTGACTTCTTCTCATCATTTCAAGCATGTTCTCTCAGACGTATGGGGCATGCTAAACCATTCTCATGAGGAGACCAACTCTCGACCTCTTTGTCTCCTAGTCTGAACTACATTGGTCTGAGGCCCCACCTAACCAAGGGCTATGTAGGCAGCACTCAGATGACATGACTATCTTATGGGGTTAGCTCGACCACCCTCGTTTGTTCATCTACATAATGGACAAACCCTATCCTCTTCTAACTATGCCTTAACCTAGACCACAAGCAATCAATCACTTAGATGTCAGGGAACCTAGAACAATAAACATGCTCTGATCCCACTGTGTCAGGATCTTGGTCCACCAATTAGAGCACATATGATTACTTCTTGTATTAGTAACTAAACACAGAATTTAACCGGAATCAATAAGTAACTAGAAATATGAAACAACACAGGAATTGAGAGACAATACACAATTGTATTAATAATCACTCAGAAGAATATACAATAAGGAAGATGCCACTTCTTCCTCCACCTCAAAGGCTCGCCACACCTCAAGACCTTCTTCCCTCTCTCTCTTGGTCACAACAATCAACTCCAATATAGAATTGATGTTCACCTCTCCAACCAGTCAATAACACGCTGCCAGTTCACCAAGTACACAACCGTACTCCAAGTAGATCTCCTGCTCTCTGCTGCTACCTGTAAATCACTAGACCTTACTCACCATTGTATATCTCCTATAGAAATTCATGCACACATGCTGACCAAGATCATACACACATGAAGAACCCTTCTGATTCTCCAAACCAGTACCCACCTTGGTACTGTGGAACTAGGAAGAACTACTCTAGCTCTCTCTACAAGCCCAATGGCTTTCTAGCACAAGTTTATAATACAGCCCATGAGTCCATATATAGATCTCATGCTTAAAATAATTAGACTAACCTAATTACAATAATTAGATGCGTAACTCAAGACTACAACTAGCCTTTGACATGCAAACAAACAGTCCAAAAATAGACTCTCTCGGATCAACATGCAAACTGCCTATTCTCACACAGGCTGCCGACGTCGGCTCCTCCATGACTGATGTCGGCCGACTGGTGACCGACGTTGATTGCTTCCTCACTGCCATCTAACCGACATCGATTGATCAGACTGACGCTGATTTCCCTGCAACTGATTCTGCATGTCCCTATAACTCTGCATCCTCCGTAACTTCTCTTGTTTGCATCCTAGTGAAGCTTTTAGCTCCACAACCTAACAATCTCTCACTTGAAGATAAATAGCTACACCTGTACCTGTACCTATACACCATCTAAATTATTCCCTGGCTTGTATTCCTCTTCAAGATCAATCCTAAAGACCAACCACCACACACCCTGTGATGCTACACCTGTCATCCAAGTAACTAGCCATATCCGAACCTACATATCCGTGTAGTGAATAACTTGACCCTGCATAACAAGAATCCCTACTACTAGTCCCACTGAACTGCCCTCCAATACTCCTTCCTCGAATTGGCTCCATACTTTCTGACAACCCCCACTACTTGGGAAAACTTAGGTCTACACTAGACCTCATGTGATTTTAAACCCTGTTCCAAGCTAAGATTGAACTGTCTAGCGCTTGGTGTGCTTTCTGATTCTGCATCTTGCATCATGAACCCCGCCAACACCGTCTTCACATCAGCTTCCACTGGAGATGAAATCTCCATGTCTCTTATGCTAAAGAATTTTGCTGCTTCAAATTCTTCCTGACATACCACTAAACTAACCTTACCCTTAGCTCAACAAATCCCTATATGTACAAACCTGCTAGCAAATCACCCACATACAGTAACTGGATAATGTCGTGACTCATCATCCACCTGGTAAGACAAAACTACAATAGTTACACTAACATTAACTGAAGCCATGCTTAGTCATCCACCTGTCAAAACCTGTACCACTGTCTTGCAGCTTCCTCAAGACCATATGCCTTGGCCTTCCGTCGCACGTATCCATCCACTCTCTTCTTTAACTTGGGAATCCATTCCATCTCTCAGTGCTTACTTCCAGCTGACAACTCTACCAACAAATACCTATTTGGTTTTTCTCCAAGGACTCACACTCCTCATCCATGCCAAGCTCCCACTATATCTAGATTCTACCTACGTTGCCTCTTCACATCTTCCTGGTTTTTGACCATCAGTAAGCAATATAAAGAAGGTGAACAACGAATATGAGGTTCACTTACCCTTTTTGACCTCAACATGAGCATTTGAGACTTGTTGATAGCTTACTGTCTGCCCACCATCCGTACCAGTGATTGATCTCGGCCATCTCCCAGTCTGCTCCCGACTGATGTCGACTCCCTGTACTGACCCTTACTGCCGATGTCATTTCCTTGGCCGACGCTGGTGTCCTTTCTACCAATGTCAGTTCCATCATGACTGACGTCGGTCTTCATGCTGTCGATGTCGATTACTATCTGACCGATGCTGGGACCTGTGTTTGTCTGTGAGTGATAACTTTTTACCCGCAAGCTCTCCATGGATCAAAACCCTATTCAAATCAACCCTACTCTACTTAGAATAATTCAGTTCCCTCACCTGATCTCTGTCTGTCATCTCCTCCATGAACACTAAGGCTTTCCAGTTCTTTAGCTTGTCAAAAACATATGTCTTCCGCTTGAGAACCTGCATTCCCCTCCTACATATGTGACTAAGCCTATGAAGCCACATCTCTGCAACAGAAGGTGAATCAGCAATATAAGTAGATAGATAAAGGATACCTACTTTCTTACCACCATCTAATTCAAGTGTATCCACTGTGAGAGTTACAGTGCATCTCCTATCACCCAAATTTCCTAAAGAAATTAGACTCATCTCCAAGACTGGTACCTGCATGAATTCCTTCACCACCTATGTGTTATTTGCCTACAATTTCAGCTTCACTTCCCCTTTGTCAATAATCTGACAAGGCTCTCCAACCCCTAAATAAATCTCTCCAAAGTCTCAAAAGACATACCCATGAAAAGATGCTCTATTTCAAGCTGCATGGAAAGAGACAAAAGAATCTATAAACAAAGATTCCACTTTATCTAGAACACCTTGTGCAACATCACCTGCAACATATGCTTCTACACGTTGATCTTCTACCGACCAAGAATCTCTTTTTACCTGCTTTTTCTTTCCATCAATCAGACCATTCGTGTTATTCAGTTTCTCCATTCATAGCTTACTTTCTTCTACCATTGCTATACTCCCACTTAATCTGAAACCTCTGCGAGTGACCTATAATCAAAAACACTACTAGATCTAAAACCCCCTATTAGTCAACCCAACTAAAAGTTCTGATACCACTTATTGGTATCAGCTCTTGAACCTACAACCAATGCTCTGATACCACTAGTCAGGGAACCTAGAACAATAAACATGCTCTGATCCCACTGTGTCAGGATCTTGGTCCACCAATTAGAGCACATATGATTACTTCTTGTATTAGCAACTAAACACGGAATTTAACCAGAATCAATAAGTAACTAGAAATATGAAACAACACAGGAATTGAGAGACAGTACACAATTGTATTAATAATCACTCAAAAGAATATACAATAAGAAAGATGCCACTTCTTCCTCCACCTCAAAGGCTCACCACACCTCAATACCTTCTTCCCTCTCTCTCTTGGTCACAACAATCAACTCCAATATAGAATTGATGTTCACCTCTCCAACCAGTCAGTAACACGCTGCCAGTTCACCAAGTACACAATCATACTCCAAGTAGATCTCCTGCTCTCTACTGCTACCTGCAAATCACTAGACCTTACTCACCATTGTAGATCTCCTATAGAAAGTCATGCACACATGCTGACCAAGATCATACACACATGAAGAACCCTTTTGATTCTCCAAACCAGTACCCACCTTGGTACTGTGGAACTAGGAGGAACTACTCTAGCTCTCTCTACAAGCCCAATGGCTTTCTAGCACAAGTTTACAATACAGCCCATGAGTCCATATATAGATCTCATGCTTACAATAATTATACTAACCTAATTACAATAATTAGATGTGCAACTCAAGACTACAACTAGCCTTTGACATGCAAACAAACAGTCTAAAAATAGACTCTCCCAAATCAACATGCAAACTGCCTGTTCTCGCACAGGCTGCCGACATCGGCTCCTCCATGACCGATGTCGACCGACTGGTGACCAATGTCGATTACTTCCTCACTGCCATCTGATCGACGTCGGTTGATCAGACTGATGTTGGTTTCTCTACAACTGATTCTGCAACTCCCTGCAACTCTGCATCCTCCATAGCTTCTCCTGTTTGCATCTTGGTGAAGCTTTTAGCTCCAAAACCTAACATTCGACTCTTCCTCCCTCTTTGGGGAGAACTACATTGGCCTGAGGCCCTTAGGACAAGGGCTATGTAGGCAGCACTCAATTGACATGGGGTCTTCTGGGGTTATCTCAGCCATTATCTTCATCACTTTCTTCCATCCCATTCACTCGTCACCTGTCCATCACAGCTAAACACATATTCTCATAATCATTAGCATAACCATTTTCATCATGTCTATCATAGTCATTAATCATAACATCACTAGCATAACCATTAAACGTCCACATCATATAATTTGCAAGTCATAAAATTAAACATCCATAATCATAAGCATCATCATCTAATCTAAAAATCATAACCATTCACATCATTAGCATTATCATTTACATCAACATCAATATCATTCAGCATCATCACAATATCAGCATCATCACATCATAATCATAAACATAATATCAAAACATGCATCAAATCAACATCCATAGCACATCCATAACAACATTTTCATAACACATGTCCATGATCCAAAATCAAACATCATATATATATATATATATATATATATATATATATATATATATATATATATATATATATATATATATATATATCAAAATGTTTTGTATAATCACACAATCTGTGCATCTCTCTCTCTCAAAAATTATCATACATCTCTTGTCATCGGCTCGCAGGCCGGTATATACATCAAAAATAGTAATCAAAATCCGGCCTCACGACTGTGGTTGTGGCGATGGTGGTGGCGGCCTGGATGAGGCTGTGTCATCTCCACTCTCAGTTCTACACCATCTACGCACACCCAAAGTCATCACTCACAACATAGACCTCTGTCAGCTCTGCTCATCTCGCATCTCACTATATCATTGTATTTGAGGGAACTCTCTGATAGCTCCCTCATAATACGTGATCTCATCTAGCGTAGTCCTGTACCTAGCAATAGGTACAGTCTACGATGGACCCATCTGCCCTATTATTGTCCCCTGAACCAAGCCCTACAGCTATGAAAATGTCAGCTACATCGATGCTAATTGTCCTAGCCCCTATGATGGCTGCTGAGATGGCTGTTGTAATGGGTCCTACCCCCCAAAACCCTGACTTGCCATTACCTGTGCTTGGGCTGCGGCCAGTTGTCCCTATAAAATGGTGACCTACCCTATCAAAATGGTCACCTACCCTATCAATCCTGCCATCTACCCCTATAAAACTGTGACCTATCCCTGCAAAATGGTCACTTGGGCCCGTGCTACATCCCTCTCCTAGATGGCAACATGCCTCTCCTGCCTCGTTGTGTCTCTCTCCTCGCAGGCTGTATCTCACTCTCTAGTAACAGCCTATAGATTTGGTTATGGCCCCACTTGTATCCCTGTGTACTGCCCTATTCACCACACTGTGTAAGCCTCTATACACCCCAGGTCTACTACCCCAGATCCTGTCGGCAACTCTTCAAAATTTGGCCCCTCTATCTCCTCTGGCAGTGGGAGTGGCACCTCAATGTCATCCCGCCTGTACTGTGGGATGACGAGTGGTACATCCTGTCATAACCCATACTGACACCACACTCTCTTTATCAGTATCTGCTTGAGCTCATCGGCTCACCTGCCCTTGACCCACCTGATGCTCTAGGTCCTGACCATCTGCTCTGCCTGGTCCCTGAACACTAGATATTCCAAGTACGGTCTCCAAATGATGTCTGCTAGGATCAGGGCCTCCAGCACCCCTCGGTAGTAGTCAATATCCTTGATTACTCCATCCACCTGCGTCTGTTTCATCACCTCACACCATCACCTAAATCTGACCCTAAAGCTGGCTTGAATCACCACTAGGAAGCCCAGCAGTGTAGGAGGTGGCCCACGCATAAGCTGTACTATTGCCGCTAGCTAATCCCCCATAGCTCCCTATAGACCTGAGCCAAAAAGACTGGTGCCTAAGCAAACACTATCTGCTACTCTATCATCTCTATCAAAACTCTGGTCATGGCGACTGGAAACCTACCTCCCTCTACATCTAGCAACGCATAGACTGTGATGTCGATCATCATCAAGACCGCCAGTCAATGTGCATCCTCATCCACCACATACAAAGGCTCATAAGCAAAACTTGTTGAATGGTAGCTCATCTCCATGACATACTCCCCAAATAGCGTGACCATGTGTATATCATGCACCTCTCTTGAGCATGCATGTTGTCAGCTCCGTGCACTGGCAGCCACAAAATTTGGTACACATCCTCAACCGTGACTTTCATCTCTCTCGTGGGCAAGTGGAAGGTGTTGGTGGCATGGTCCCACTACTTTATCAGTGCCACCATCAAGATCACATCTCATGCCACTCTGTAGTAGCATCACAGTCTGCCTAATCCCACTACGCTCATCTACGCCCACTCCTCGACTATCATGCCTCTGCACATTTGCGTTAGTAAAGTCAGGAGGTGATCTCGTAGCATCAGAGTTTACCTCACCTGCATCCATCTCAAATCAATCTCAAGTTGAAACTTTCCCTACTATTCCTATTTGACCAACATATCTGGCCATCTATGCCTATCTTGACCCCTCGACTTGACCATTTTTTATCACTCCTTTTGACCAGGTAGCCATTGACATCGGTTAGCATGCTAATGATGGCACTCACCTATCTGACATCGATCACCTAGTGACCAATGTCGGTTGGTGAGTGACTGACATCAGTTGCTGGTCAGCTGATGCTGGTCACTAGTTGACTTATGTCGACAAAAATTGCTGATGTCAGGTTTGGCCCTAGCGCTGAACGGGGGGAGCCCTAAATTTAGGGCTTCCCCATATTTGCTTCCCAAACCCCCTAAATCCCTCCTAAATTCCTCATAATCTATCCTAAACTACCTACCCACCTTTTTAGCTACACTCCCCCCTTAATTTCTACCCTAAACAATCAAAAAATTTAAAAACCAAATCAAAACAAAAGTCAACCAAATAGGGTTCAAAGACCCTCCTACCTCGTCCTGACATCACTGGCATGGTGGCACAATAGGTGCCACTGGTGGTGGACCTCCCATGGGTCTTCTACTCCCCTCTGCCATCTCCTTAATGTTAATATATCTGCAAGCTCTTCCTGGCCCACAACTGACTCTGTAACCTCCTCTACGGCTCCAAGTGACTCCCTCTCTCCACCAATGCTTCTCTGCCACCTCACATCGCTCCTCGACCAACTTTGTGTCACTTTCACACAAAAATCTCTAGAGCTCTTTTTATCTCAGTCAATAAATAGCAAATGACTTTTGGTGGGCTGCCAATCCAATTTTGTCAGATTTGGCAGGCCACCGACGTCGGCAATGGCGTGCCCTAAGCCGCTGATGTCAGCTGATTTTTGTCGATGTCGATCCCTTTTGGCCATCGATGTTGGTTGTATCACTGACATTGATGGCCTTCAAACTACCTTTTCATCACATTCCCCCCAAAATCATGCCACAATTAGTTAGCTTTTAAGTAGAAGTCATCTTAGCCCCCTGGGGCACACTTGAGATTACTTTTGCCTCCACCTGCCTCGACCACCAGACCTTGGAAATCATGACTATCTCCTCTGCCCCCTTTCGAGATAACTCTACCTTGGTTTTTTTGATTTCTATTGCTACCTCACACCTAGTTAGCAAATTGTCACCCGACCCTCATAAGTATTGGATCGTGAGCAAGTTGATCCCTACTACTTGTAACCTTTTTCGTGTTTTCTAGGAGCACTTCCTGAGCCTGAGATACCTAGAACACAATGACCCATTGGAGCTACAGATTGGATCAAGTAACCCAATCAGCTATGACTAAATGTTAGGGCCTAATTATTTCTAATCTGGCACTCCTTGACCCTTGGACCATGACAATTTGACTGACCTATTGCGTGGTGTGGTATACGTGCAATCTCACCCTTTATAGTGTTCACACTCGATCTTCACCTTCTCTATCCATCTCTATGTCAAATCAACACTCAATCTCAGGTTCCCTTCCCTCGACTCTCACTTTGAGGGGGGAACACGTCATCCCATCCTTGGGGCAACCAACTCCTATTTTTGTCTTGCAGTTCGTCAAGAACAACCAACAAGACAAAAAGGGGCAAATGTAGACACCAAAATTGTGTCTACCCCTTGGTCATCCTCCCCCCTTGGCCCCCCTTGGCCCATTTCCTAACACTTGTCTTAATTCCCCTCAATTTTAAATTAAAATAAACAAATATTTTAATTTATTTGTCCCTTTTTCACCTCACCCATGCCACCTCAGATTCTCCTCCTTGGATGCCTCCACCTCATTCTTAGCTTTAATAACCCAGATCTTATTTTAGCCCTTCCCCTCGCATCCATTTAATCCCTCTCAGCCATTTTCCCATGACCATTTTGACCCTGGTAGCGTGCAAGAATGGACAGAGGCTAATTTTAGCCTCTGTCCCCATTCTTCTGCCACCGATGTTGGTCATTATGCGGCCGACGTCAGTGGTTCTGCCGACGTCGATTGCCTTCAAAAATGCATTTCTACATCCATTGCTACCCTGACGAATGTGAACTCTTTTGGCACTTGGAATTTTGTCTCTCTCTCTCTCGCTCACACAACAAACACCACCAGCTACAAGTACTCTATAGGAACAGCTCCAGGCTCTTGGCATTTGAAGGTCCGTCAACAACTTCAACAACAGGTTTCCTTCATTCTTCCTTCAGCAAGCAGGAGGTAAGTACTTTTCTTATTTTTCATTTCAATTCTTATTTGAATCCATCTGCTAACCAGCCCACTGCTCAGACTCAACTTGCCCTTCTCTGAGAGGCTAAAAAGCCTTCTCAAATCCCTATCTCCCTATCATCCCCTTTTTGCCTCTTTTACTTAGCCAGTCCCCTTCTAAACCATACTTCCAGTCCAATTAGCCCTGCACAGACTTCTAGACAGTCCCCCCTAACCTCCAAATAGACTTTCTGACCCTCAAACAAAATCTTAGACTACTCTACAGACTAAAAACCAGACCTAAAACTTATCCCTGGCCATTACCCTGACCGACCTCGACCATTGCCCCTACTGACGTCGGCAGCCTAACCGACGTCGGTGACCTTCCTTGACTGACGCCGGCATAACCACCGACGTCGGTGACTGTGCAAAGTAGATTGCTACAAACAGGTATGCATTTGCTTTTTATTTCTTTCATTTAGTCTTTATCATTTCTGTTTCTATCAATATTCTACTTTTTAACAGTGGACTGTCATCCTCCAAGAAGTCTTTGCGCTTCTAGGATCAAGCTTTTGGTTGGCAGTCCACTTTCTTGCCATCTAACAATTTTTGTGTTTTAGTCTCTTTCTCTTTCAGGTGTCATCCTCCACAACCAAAGAGGAGTTCCTGCTATCATCTGAATTTGGTGCGCAAGTCCACAATCTAGGTACATACAAACCCTCATCCATTCTTCTTAGTTTCTCATTTCCCTTTTTGAATGTGAAAAGTGAATCTTGTTTGGAAACACCATGATCAAGGATAACACCTCTTAGTCATCAATGGCATATATGTATATCTTATCATCATCCTTGATATTGAGGTGGGTTGAATATTATGCTAAGTGACCTCTAATTATCCCTTTGGGGTCCCAGTGGCATATCTTACATCTTGATAGGGTGAAGGAGTCTCGCCTAGATTCATATTTTGAATTAGAGGGAAGGACTTGTAGATGTGGTCTCTAATTATGATTAGGTGTGGTAAGCATGCCTTCTATTGATATTGTATACAAAATCTAAATATGCCTTCTACCAGTTGATAGGAAATCTCCTACTCTGTTAGATGGTCTAGGACAAAATATGGTAGGCAGAGTTGATCTTTGCCTACAATCTAGATCATGGTGTCCTCTTAGTAAATCTAGTAATCCTTGATGGACGTGATGAAATCCCTAATTATTTTTGATATCCAAGGCATTAAAACATTATTGATTTCTTGGTATACCATTAGTTAGAAATGTTTTCATATGTCCCATATGCATTTATGGAACTAATGGCCATACAACTTATATAAGACCACAAGGTTCATCGAGCCCCCAAGAACCCACATAAGAAAAGTCAAAGGCTCAAAAGAGAGAATTTCATAGATTTCATCTACCTAGTAGTTAATCATGTATAAATTTCTCCTAGATTGGACATCTTTGATGGAATTAACCAATTCAAAGTTGATCAATCCTCCCATATCTAAGAGAGGCACCCACAACTCATTGATGTCCAAATAGTCCTAGGACTTGAATAAGTGGTTCAATAGGATCATTCCTAGATATACATCCTCTCAAAAGGTGTGGGCCATGTACACACCAATATCCTCCTTGTTAACCCATTTAGCATTTAGTTTTTTAGTCTAATCATGTAGGACATCATATATTTGATATGTCCCCATCTAGACCATTACCATTGTCACATCGTAAGAAAAGGTGTAGTCTAGGAGGGAGTAGTATGCTTTGAGTATGTTACCAAATATATCGACAATATGGTTCCAAGAGTTAGGTAAACACACTCATTTGTGAACCCTGTCCTACATGCAAATTATATTATGAAGGATGTTGTCAAATAAGTTGACATTAAGGAGTACCTTTAGCTTGGCCACATCTTTGTGAAGTTTGTACTTTTTTTAGAACTGAACGTCATCCTCAAAGTTTGCATGTCAGTCTTCATTAGATCATAAATCCTTGGGGACTTTCTCAACCACTTTGAATAAGTCATTTTAGTGCTTGAATTTGGTCAAATGAATCAAGAATGTGGTATCCCAGTATTTAAGTTTGGCCTTTACATTTGAAGAGGATACAACCATTATATCAAGATGGAGGGGAAATAGGGAAGCTCTAAGTAAAATAGGCATAGAATACAGGGATGCTCTGTGATAATTAAAAATCCAAGAGTTGGAGTGTTCACAAAGGTATTAGTGGTAACTGTTAGTGAGATTTCTTTGGGCTTTTATAAATGCATGCATACATCCCCTATATTAATGGTGTTTATCAGCTCACTTGATGTGAATTCAAGATTGATTTGGTGGCTAGATTTTCTCTCTTTAATTATAAATCTAGAGTTGAATTCAGAGCCCATGATCCTCCATTGCTAAGTGGATATAATAATAGCAATGGGATGTGTTAAAACTATCTAATCAGGCCTAGATTCTTATTTTTTAATGCCTAGTGCATGATAGGCATGCAATCACATCACTTAGAGGCTTCTTAGTTAACTCCCAATTTCTAACACATGTCATATATTCATTGGTCCTCCTACTAACGATTGGCACCTAAGCACAACTTGTACTCCATGTCATTTCCTTAATAATAGTGATGTGTCACCTAAGTACATGTGCCACATCTTAATTGGTTATTAATCCTCATTTATACCTTATTAATACCTTCCCAGGGCCTTAGATGATTGTTATCACATCAACCTTACTGGGCGATGTGCCGCCCTCTCTTTCTACTGAGCTTTCCCAAGCTTTGACATCTCTAATAGATCTAGGGATAGGCCATTATGACACCTTGGTGTTGTGTCACCTTCTCATTTGGTTGGGATCTCCCAAGCTCTAACATTTCTAACAGGGTTAGGGACTAGCCATTCTGACACCTTGGAAATGTGGCACCTTCTCATTTGGTTGGGATCTCCCAAGCTCTAACAACTTTGATAGGTCTAGGGATTGGACATTTGAACATCGTAACAACATGGCACCTTCTCATTTGGCCAAGATCTCCCAAGCTTTAAAATATCTGACAAGTCTAGGGATTGAATAGTCTGACACTTTGGTAAAATGGCACCTTCTCATTCAGCTAGGATTATCTAGTATCTAACATATTTGATAGGTCCAATGATTGTCCATTTTGACACCTTGGCAATGTGGTACCTTCTCATTCGACCAGGCTTTCCTAGGCTCTAACATATGTAAAAGGTATAGGGACTATCCATTTTGACACCTTGGTGACATGGCTCCTTCTCATTCAGCTAGGCTCTCTCAAGATATAACATCTTAGATAGGTTTAAGGACTAACCATTCTAACACCTTGGTGATGTGGTGCCTTCTCATTCGATCAAGCTCTCCTAGGCTCTAACAACTTTGACACATTTGGGTATTGGCCATTTTGACACCTGATATTTGGCACCTTCTTATTTGGTTGAGCTCTCTTGGGCTCTAACATCTTTAATAGGTCTAAAGACTAGCCATCCTGACACCTTGGTGATGTGGCAGCTTCTAATTTGGCCAGGCTCTCATGGATTTTACATCTCTCATAGGTCTAGGTGCTAGCCATTTTGACACCTTGGTGACATGGCACCTTCTCATTTATCTAGGCTCTCCCAATCTCTAACAACTTTGATAGGCTTAGGGACTGGCCATTTTGACACCTTGGTCATGTGACACCTTCTCATTTGGTTAGGATTTTTTGGGCTATGTGAAAGTCACAAAAAAGACTAAGTAAGAAATGAAAAGGAGCATAGTAAATTTAAATCTTACTCATTTATTACTGAGATTTTGATTCATCATGAAGGGTGATAAATCTACTGCTCTAGGAAAGGAATGAGATCCTGGGAACTTTAGTTTGAAGCAGATCTACAATGTTATTACCATGATTAATAAAAGAGAAAATATACTTTAGTTATAAAAATAAATGGGTCATGTTGTTGATTGGGAAAATTAGGGTGACATATATTCCAAGGATTTAAGCAGTGGTTATCGACAAGAACAAATAAATGATTTTAAATATTATGTTCATGATATTTTTAGAGGGGTAACCCATTTCAAATAAAGGGGGTGTGTTGGCCATAACAAATGGTGACTTACATAGGGAAAGTGATGATAAGCACTTAAAACCTGACCAGTTTATTTTCATTTATTTATTCAACACAGAGATTGTAAGAGGGATATTTATTCACCACATAAAAGTCAAGGTACTAAAGTCTCACAATAAAACTTGGCATACTGAGCTTTCATATTATAGATGGCCACTAGTGTGTATAAGGAATGATTTATATTTTCTATTTAATCCCAGATTTTATTCAAGTAATTAAGGTTGGAATGGTTATCAAGCTTCATCTATGATGTTGATGGATTGATGGCTTGGAAGTGAAATGGCTGGGGCATTGCTCTGTACTAGATGAGTGTTTATATCCCTAATAGAGATACCCATGTTCCCATGCATGGCCTTGTTCCATTGTCATCCAAGCCAAAATTCCTATGGTGGAGATTGTTTGTATAGTCCTTTTGAGGTAGACTCAGAATTTAGATTTTGTATGCTTTCCTTATTATTTTCCAAGCTCCCCCATAAAAATATTATCATTTATTAGTCTTGTCCATTGAGGGTTTGAGACCAAGCCAAGGATGAATGGATGATGATAAAGTTATGAATACTCAACTAGTCTTTGATTATCTCAAATAATTTGGTATTTTATTGAGACTTTATTTTAAGTGCAGATTGTTGGACCTAATAGGGTGTAGGTTATTATAAAATCCACCTATTTCTCATAAAATTATTGGCCTTTCAAATTTGGAATGTCAAAAGTTTCAATTGTCATCCTGAAATTACATATATTGAAGGTTTCAACTTGGGTCTTCTTGTTTTTCAACAATCCTTCTAGGATTTAGCCCTCACCTGGAGTAGCTACTAACAGGGTTGGGCATTAGAGGAACATCACAAAACAAAGAGGGAGCTAGAGGGGAAAAACACAAAATAAAATAAAATCACATATCAAAATCAAACACACAATGAGATCAAACCTATCCAATGTATACATTACCACCTTTATTTAGACTACTCAAAAACTACATTAAAAGGAACAAATGAGAAATATTGCTTAAGGAACTACCTATTTAATGTAAGGGGTAATCCTTGAGATATTTGAGGCTAAATGCATTATGGCCCAGGATTTCATCTATTTGGGATGGGCCAATCCAAATTAGATTAAATTTCAAATGCTATCCTTTCTTTTCATGAGTCTTGTTCTAAATTAGGACCAGGTCAGAGATTCTGAAGGTCTTGATCCTTTCCCTCTTATTGAACCACCTTTTGACTTTATCTTGGTGCTTTTTAAAGCTTAACAAAGCTTCATCCCAAGCTTCCTCTAACTAAATTAGGTCAAGGAGTCTATAATTTACCTTTTAATATGGTTGTATGAATTATTTCATAAACTTATAAGATGGTAGCATGAGTGTGACCAACATGATTGGATCCAATCCACAAAGTATAAGGAAAGGAGAGGTTTTGAGGTCTTGTTTATACCTGGTGTGGTTTACCCATATGGTAAACTTTAGCAATGAGTGATATTCTTAGGGATTTTCTCCAGCTAATTTATTGATGGCATCAATTAAATTCTTGATAGTGGATTCCACCAATCCATTCCCTTATGGGAAGTGATTGGATGATAACTTTAGCATGAACCCATTATCATAGGCCCACTCTGTGAATTATGCAGATTCAAAGCCATGACCATTATCACATACTAAATAAATGGGGAACCCAAAATAAGTATTTATGGTATTCTCAAGGAACTTGATGACTTTAGTAGTAGTGCTTCTATTGGTTTCAACTACTTGATACCACTTGGTGCAATAGTCAGTGCCCATAAGAATGAACTTATGGTCATTGGATGAATTAAAATTGATGACCCCCACGAAATATAGTCCCCATTGTACAAATGATGTATACTCCACAACAAGTTAAACTAGTATTGTTGCATGTGTTTCTCTCTTAGCAAAGGTCTGGCACTAATGGAAGAACCAACCTTGGGCATGAACTATTTAAACAAAGTGGGTCAGTAGTAGCCTACCTAAATAACTTTGTGGGCCATGGCATTTTTTGTAGGATGGAAATCTCCCAATCTTTCATGGAAACTTGTCATTATCTCTTTGACCTCATCTTGTGATAAACACCAGAGATAGATTCCTTGATGGTTTATTTTGAATATAACTCCCTTATTTAGCATATATTATGTGGCCTTAAACTGGAGGGATCTCCTCTATGTGTGGTTGAGTCTCAAAGGTGCATTTCCATAGAGCATAAAGTACATGACCTGGGCATACCAATATGATTTTAGTATCCTCTATTGGTGCACTTGGTATAATATAATCCTTCGATCTATTTCCATTATTATCTAAGTCCTTATCCTCTAACCAGTTTGGCTGACAAAATTTCCAGGTCATAATCTTGTGACTTTGTCATCCATTTGCCTCTTTTTTTTCCTAATTCATTCTACCCCAGTATCTATTTCATAATTGAGTCTAACACAATAGAGTGTACTTTGTTATGTAGGATGAAGTGTTTGAATTTCTTCACCACCTTAACCAGGTCATAGGCATGCTTCTATAGGGTCAAATATCAAAGCTCGACATCCTTAAGGTTAGTGATCATAAAATTCATGGGGTGTTCTTATATTTTCAACCTTTGGGTAGTCTAGCAACAATGGTGTGCTCTGAATCAAAGGGATAGATATATAAATCTCATGTATAATTTGAGATAATGAGGAGCATGGCTTGCATGATAACATCTTTATTTTCCAAAAAATCCTTCTCTGATTCTGCATGACATTCCACCTTAACATCCTATTTCAACATTGCATTCAAAGGTTTTATTATTTCAGCAAACCCAAAAATAAATTTATGCACATATTTGATTTTCCCAAAGAAATATTTTAGTTCCTTCTTGAAGTTAGGTAAAGGTAGTTTAGAAATTACATTTTCCATTTTGGGGTTGATGGTAATATAATCTTTTGTGATAATGTGACTAAGAATCTTACCTTCGGTGACATCGAACATGCACTTTTTTGGGTTTAAATAAATACCATACCGTATACATCTTTCAAATACCCTCTCCAAGTGGCACACATGATTTGACCTATATTTTTATTTATCCTTATAGATTATTATGTATTTACCCATTAGTCCTTCAAAACTGATGTCCATTTCCATTTATAAAGTGGCACCATCATTGATTAATCCAAAATGCATTCATTTATAAGTGAATGTGGCCCACTTGGTGGTGAAAGCAGTATTAGTTCTATCTCTAGGGTTGACCAAGACGTGGTTGAATCCCAAGAAGGAATCCAAAAAATACATCATTTGAGATCTACTCACCATTTTAATCACCTCATCTACGCATGGCAATGGGTAATTATCTTTATCTGAGGCCCATTTCAAGTTTTAGAAGTCCAAACATAGGCAGATTTCTCCATTTTTATTTTTAAATAGGACTAAGTTGGCCACCCAAGTGGAGTGGTAAACCAAGAAAAATATCCCTGAAAAGAACAAATTATGAACTTTTATGTATCAAGGGTTCTAGGATCAATTTTACCAGCCTCTATCTTTTTATAAATGGGTTTTAGTTGGGTTTTAGGGGGATAGTATGAGTGATTACTCTTAGGTCTAAAAACTTAATGTCTCGATAGACCTAGGCAATCACATCCTTATATCTCAGCAGTATGTTAGAATAATTAATTAATCCTAGATTTTTAATAAATGCCTCAAGGTAATTTACATGTTTGATTGACATAGGTTAGTTAGGTTGAGTATATCCTAGGTGTGATTAGTTGTAATCTCCTACAGATAAGGAGATCTAATCTCATTTAGTATTTGTATAAATAAGCACCTCTTATAGTGCTTTTCTTAATTCAGTTAATGCAATTTATTTTGGATTTCATTTGGTACTAGAGTAGGTAAGATAATATTGAGAGCAAGATTCATGCGATCCTTGGATGCATCACATTTCTCTAATTTCATCCATCCCAAGCCAAAACGCTACTGGAATTCTATCCAATTTTATGGAAGGAGAAAAGTTATCAAAGTAGGCAAAAAAAAATTATTTAGATAAATTTTAGACATATTTATATTAAATTTTGGGATAAATTTCAGATCTAAGATCACATTTGAGACCTTTGAATTTGCTTTGATTATTTTTGGTCAAGATCCAACTCTGAATTGGTGGAGAAATAGATCTGGAAGAGTAGATCTAAATTTTTTAGATGATTGTCTATGTCATTATGATGAAAATTTGTATTATTTTTTAGATACATAAAAATATAGAATCTTTGGAACTGATCTTGTATTTTTTCTGAATTCTACTCAGAAAAATACTAATTTAAAAGAAAAAAAAATTGGAGCTTCTGGTGGTTTTCTATGATTTTTTTAAGTTTCTATTTTATAGAACAAGTGAGGAACAACAAAAAAAATTGGTAGTTTTTTGATATTTTTTAAAGAATCATGGATCAAATATTATATCACGATATTCCTTTCATCGATATATTTCTGAAAAGTATTCATTTTCTAAAAACGGAGCACCGAGACACCCGTGATGAAAGTTTGAAGGTAGATTGCAATTTGAAAGTTTTCATTTGGTGCAAGATCAATTTTTTGGGTGGAGCACCACCCATATCTGCCACTTATAGAATTAGCACCACCATCATACCACCAGAAGTTTTCAGCCTCTGTTCACACCATATGACCCCCTGTTGGGCATTTTTTGAGCCCCTAAGGGCTTGTCCTTCACCACTATGAGCCATATTTGAAGATATTTTCTTTCAAGGTTCATAACTTTTGATCCATGAATCCTAGGAAGGTGTTTTTTCTTTTCACCTTGTATATTTTTTGAGATATATGCATTTTTAAGGATATTTTTTACATTCTAATCACCCATATTTCCATAATTTTTAATTTCTTGCCAGTTTAGCTTACTAGTTCATGTATTTTGGACCTTTAAGAGGCCATAACTTTTGACTGGTAACTCTGATTTGCATGTTGTCTTTTTAAAAAGTGCAATTGGATTAATTAAATTTTAAAAAAATTAAATGAAAAATTATAACCTCCTTTTGCTCCTCAAACACATTTTTGGTTGAAACTGATGTCCAGTTTTCCATTGCATTTTTTGATGCATTTTTGGCAAAGTTTGACATCCATTGTGTGCTTGTGTATGATTTTTCATCTTTGTGTATGTGTTTTTGCATTTTATTTACATTTTGTAAATGCACTTTTCATTTTCACACTTAACAACACACTTTTAATTTATCATATGCAACTTAGAAAATGTCTGGTTTAGGACCACGTTTTATGCTCCCTGACACACAATTACTTTATGGTGATAATTATGTAGCATGGAAAACAAAATTACAAACACATCTAGAGTTTTAATATATTTGGTTAGTAGTTGAAGGCACATGGCTCAAACATGCAACAAATGTTGATCAGTAATAGAAATATGGCAAGGCTAATAAGGCTAAGTTGATAATCATGTTTGGTGTTTCAGATGAGGTACAACCTCATATTCATAGTGCTACAACTGCAAAAGATGTATGGGATAAGCTTTAAAATGTGTATTAAGATCAGAATAAAAATCAAATCCTACATCTTCATAGCCAATTACACACTCTTAAGCTCAAATCAGATGAAAAAGTAGAAGCATTCCTTATGAGAGTTACAACTTTGTGGGATTCACTTCAATATTTGGGTGAACCAATAACAGATGACTCTTTGGTCCCTATAGTAATTAAAGCATTGTCCCTCGCATATAGGATCTTTATGACCACATTGAATATCACAAGACAAAAAAAACCTTTGAGGCATTGGTCAATTTATTGTAACAAGAGGAAGTTATTAATAATTCAGAGGAAGAAGATGGTGAGCATGTACTCACATCAAATCAGAAGGGGAAGAAACCCATGAAGGGTCAAAACAATCTCCAAAATAGAATAAACAACAAAACCAACAAGGGAATAATTCATGTTTTCTTAAAGCATGTCAAATTTTTGAAAAATACAGACATGAATTGAAACATTTTTGGTTCAACACATTTCAACAGGGCTCATCAAGCAAGAAACCCTCTTTTAACAAGTCACCACAAATAGACAAGAAGCAACTACAATAATAAAATAGGTAGAAACAGAAAAATTATAAGCCTAAAAAACATGGCAATGTTGCTGAAGACAATGATTCTTCAAATGAGGAATATGGTTTTGCTAATCAAACACATGATTTTACCAATCATCCAAGTGTAGTTTGGTATGTTAATTTAGGAGAAACCAAACACATGACAGGCAGAAAAGACTAGTTTTCTACTTTTACAAAATCAGAATCAAAAGGAAATGTTTCACTTGGAGATGATACAACATATATGGTTCAAGGTAGTGGTGACATCAAACTTCAACTTGGAAATATAAATTTCAACATTTCAAATGTTCTATATGCTCTAGGTCTTACAAAAAATCTGGTGTTTGTTAATTAATTACTTGACCACAATCTCATGGTTGAATTTGATCACCAAAATGGTCAAAAGTTTTTCCACATCAAAGACAAGTTTAGGCATTTTGAAGTGATTTACAAGGCTTCCAACATTGTAAAAATGATCATCAAGAAATTATGGTCAAAGATATAGAACTAGGCAATTTATGGCATATAAGATATGGTCACTTGAGTTATGGATATTTGGTTTAATTGAGCAAACAGGATATGGTTCATGGTATTCCCAAACTCAAGCAATCTTTTAATATATGTACCAATTGCTTAGTAGTAAAATAACAAAGAGATCTCTAGGGAAATATTAAGTATCTGTCACTTGGTAAGTTGGAATTAATGCTCACTGATATTTACAGACATTTTGCACCTAGTCTCAAAGGATACAAATACTTTTAGCTTTTTGTTGATGATTACTCACAAAAAATGTGGGTATATTTATTGAAGACTAATTATCAAGCTTTTCATGTCTTCAAAAATTCAAGGCCATGGTTGAAAATTAAAATGGTAGGAAACTAAAGACCCTTCACTCAGATTATGGGGGGGAATACAACAATAAAAAATTCTCAACCTATCTCAGTGTGAATGGAATCAATCATCAATTGATAGCTCCATATTCACCTCACCAGAATGGAGTTGCATAACAACGTAACAGAGTCATTGTGGAAATTTTTCCCATCATGGTTGAGGATGCAAATTTGCCTAATACATATTGGGCAAAAACTTGTTACACTACAACCTACTTGTTGAACAGGTCACCCACCAAAGCTCTTGATGGAATCACACCACATGAAGCTTGGATAGGTAATAAACCAAAGGTAACTCACCTTCAAGTTTTTGGTTGCAATGCATATATGCATGTTCTTAATAAGAAAAGAAATAAGTTAGATAAGAAAACAAAGGAATGTATTTTTTTGGGATATAGTGCACAATCAAAGGCATATAAGCTACTTGATCCAGACACAAAGAAGGTACTAATTAGTAGAGATGTAGTGTTTGATGAAAAGAGTGGAATCAATCCACCTTCTACATAGGCAAATGATACAGGCAAAAGTCCTATAATATTTTAAAATAGTGATGGTGAAATTGATAATGAAGATGGTCAAATAAGACCTCCAGCATCACCACCTATAATTCAGCGTATGCCCAAATGGTATACAAGTACTATATGAGATGCTAATTTGAATGGAGTAACAGATACATCCACTTCAAGATCGAGGACTTGAATCATGGCTTGAGAAGAGGTTAATATGGCCCTTATGAATATTTTGAAAGAAACATATGAGTCCTCTACAACAATAGAATCCCTATCATCTAGACCTTGGAAAGATGCCATGGATGTAGAATATCAGTCACTGATGAAGAATAACACTTGGTAGCTTGTTGATCTTCCACCTGGGAAGAAGCCTATTAGTTTAAAATGGGTATTTAATACCAAGTATAAAGTAGATGGTAGTATTGATAAGTACAATACAAGTCTTGTTGTAAAATGGTATGCTTAAAAAGAAGGCATTGAATATGAGGAGATTTTTGCTCCCACCGCTAAGATAAAGACTATCGAAATGGTTTTTACTATGGTTGCATAGTTTAGATGGAAATTCCATCAAATGGACATAAAAAATGTCTTTCTTAATTTATATTTGAAAGAGGAAGTCTACATGACTTACCCTGAAGGATTTGTGACACCTAATCAGAAACAAAAAGTGTGTAGACTTATTAAGTCCCTCTATGGGCTAAAATAGGCTCCCTGAGCCTGGTACATAAAGATTGGTGAGCATCTCATACAACATGGATTCAATAGGATTCTATGTGATCCTAACCTCTACTCAAAGAGCATGGGGGGAGGTTGTTATAGTGATTATTTATGTCAATGATCTAGTCATCACTAGTAGCACAGTGAACATGATCAATGCAACTAAGAATGATCTCAAGTGATTGTTTGACATGACAGATCTCGAGCTACTTTACTATTGTCTTGGTTTGGAGGTATTGTAGAAGGAACATTACATTTTTGTTTCAAAAATGAATTAAACCAAGATATTGCTTGATAAATTCAAGATGATGGACTGCAAGCCTATTGCAACACCTATGGACATAAAGGTTCAAATTCATTTCATATGTGAACATGTTCAGCGATATAACATATAGCTAT
Source organism: Torreya grandis (assembly GCA_037957365.1). NCBI lineage: Eukaryota > Viridiplantae > Streptophyta > Pinopsida > Cupressales > Taxaceae > Torreya > Torreya grandis. The sequence goes on along the minus strand of JARHVA010004319.1, from coordinate 934,718 downwards.
AGTATTGACCCACTCAAGATCGATGTGTAGATGTCTTCATGGAGTCACTTACACGTGATAAGTTTGAGGCATTCAAAAAATTTGTCTCTTCTTCTCTTTAGGCTATGATAAATTAATGGGGGAATGTTAGAATAATTAATTAATCCTAGTTTTTTAATAAATGTCTCAAGGTAATTTATACTTTTGATTGAGATAGGTTAATTAGGTGGAGTATTTCCTAGCTGTGATTAGTTGTAATCTCCTACACATTAGGAGATCTAATCTCATTTAGTATTGTATAAATAATCACCTCTTGTAGTGATTTTCTTAGTTTAGTTAATGTAATTCATTCTAGATTTCACGGTAACCTTTGTAATTTCTCTAATTCTTGGTTCATCCAATTAGGATATTAACCATATAGGGATTTTCTGTAGGATTGAGGTTGATGAATTAACACTTTTGGTCATCAAACTTAGGTCTTTTTACTTGGAAAGTTGGGTCTAATGCATTAAATGCTTTTTCTAATGAAATCATCCCCTTCAAGATCTGATTCCCATGAATATTCAAGATCCCATCCTTATCTAGGTCATTATCGAGGTTGTCTTTGTCTTTCTCATCTATAATATGGGTCTTGAATATTCCCTCATTGTTGAGGAACTGGATGATCTATTGGTCATCTTCGATGACCTAAAAAAATTTCATGTTGTCCAAGATAGAGGGACATGGGATTAGTTCCACATAAAACTCTTGTAACTTTATGTCATCCAAGGGAATTAGGTTTGTCGTTATAGATGCTAGTGAGTCAATTACTTGGTTTTCCTCCCAGGGAATAGGGATGATATTGAATGTGTAAATATTTTGATTTGGTCCCAAGCCCTATGCTTATACCTTATGAGTTATGATAGATTTCATTGAGTCTTGATTTAGTTGACCACCAATTTAAAATCATTGAATATTCTTAGTTCATTTGTTTTATAATTTAATGCAAATTGTAATCCCAATATTAAAGCTTCTTACTCTACTAGGTTATTCATGTAGGGAAACTACAACCTATATGATGTTATATGTTTTCTCCCTAGGGGTTATATAAGTATAATACATGCCCCACTACCATGTTTAGAATGAGTTCGATCTATATAATGAAACCATAGGCCAAACAGATTTGGGTTGTGACTATTTTGATCTTTGGGAGGCTGTGTACTCAGCATTTAGATGCCTATGTTTGAGGAAACTAGGTTTACCTTATAATTGATGGTGTTATCTTTCATTATCATAAGCTTCATGTGGTATTCTCTATCTACCCTTATTTGGTGGATTACTCTTCTCCATGATAACTACATATGGGATAAAATTGTGGCCATATAACCATCAAGGTTTTGGACCAATCTTTACTGAGGAGCATGCCGTAGGCTTAAGGGATATATACCACTTGAATATATATGAAATGTCAAATCCTAGGATCAAACTCCAATTGGATGTGGACATTTAGCATTTCACCTATCAGTTCCACTTTTGACTTATCTAGTTGGACCACTACCTTGTTTAACTTTATAGGGGCCAAATCGAGTTTCTCACACATCCTTAATGGCATCACATTGGTTGAGGCTCCTAAATCTACTAAGTAGTTATGTAGATTATTTCCAAACAATCGGATTGTTAAAAGGAAAGGGGCCACCTCCATATTATTTTTGTGAATGAGCACATTGGTGTGTGATGCTCTTGGTTTTGGTTGGGCCTGTGGGGTCATATTTTGAGACATTGACTTCAATAGGAAATCTTGTTGCTCTATAATTTGAGAAAGATCATGAAGCGTGATATTCACCTTGATATTTTTAATATCTTAAACTATGTTATAACCTCCTTTAATTTGGATTGGTGCAGTTTTTTTAGGTGCCTTATATTCTTGAGGTCTTTGAGGTGGGGGATCATTCATAGCATTTTGGTTTGGTGGGGTTGCACCATTATTAGGGGTGTTGAGGTAATAAAGATTGTTATTTTTACCTATTATTGAGGGTGTAGTTACTCATTTAGAACTACTAAAATTATTGCACCTCACTAATACCCTCCTTTGGCTCATTTTCTTTGTGGCTAGAGAAATCTATGGTCTCTAACATCATAGTGGTACTATGGGATTTACCCAAGTTGGAGGATTCAAGATGATTGGTGACCACCTCTTATTCTTAAATTTCCTTTTGGAAGATTTCAAAATCAGAACCAAATGTGCAGTCTAGTTCCCCATGTGTTGTTGTGTTATGCACTTGACACTAGTTAGGTAAGGCTATCTCAAAGATATTAATTTTGGGAAGCCTATTAGGTGAAGGTTCTAGGGGGTTATGACGATGGTTATAGTTCCTATTTGGTCATTGATATGTGAAGTTTTTTTTGGAACTTTTTGCATTGGATTTAATCACTTGCCTTTGTATCCCTAGGAAGTCAGTGTTGAGTTTTTGTATCATCTCTTGAATGTAATTTAACTTAGTCTTAGTGGACTCTTGAGGTGTGGTTTGTGTATTATTATCCATAGCCAACATTACTTTATGGTGAGTCTAGGGGATTAGTTAATGGCTCCCTAGGTTTAGTAATTCTAGTTGATGGTTTGAAATGGGATGACCCAAGGGGATTTGATGTGTCATATGGAGTGGCTAAAGCATTGGGTCATTCTGATTAACATTGGGTAAGAAGTTCAATGTCGGTATATATGGTAGCACACTGGGAGTGGGGGTCATTATGTGACATTGGGGGGTTCAGTTGCCTATATACTTTTATGATGTAGGGGCATCTTGGAATACTCAAGTGGTTTATAGTGTAGGTGCAAATTTGAATTTGTGTGCAATATTAGTTTTCCCTCCAAGAAGGGAAATTCAAATTTTCATGGTGTTTTAGTGGACGTAAGTGAATATGGAAGATATGTAATTGTTTACAAAAATTTTTATAGACATTTATGGTCATCATAAAAGTCCAAGAGTGAAAATAAATGCATAAGTCATGTAAGAGTGAGGTGGCAGTCCACCACCCCATGTAGGTCTAGGAGGTCACTTGTAAATCTTGATCAAGATTCAGTTATGAATCTTGTTTGGAGAGTCTTTGTTATAAATAGGATTTTTGTTAGTGTGTGAAAGTAATTCTAGAGAGGATAACCTCTCATTCCATTCAAAGGATAGAGAATGGACATGAAATAATGAAAGTTGATTAATGAAAAAGAACAGTGATGTGAAATTTTGTGCTTTTGACATTGTATGGTTGTGACCAAAGGTTATGATGTGTATTTGGAACTTCTAGGGGTAAGTAATTTTTTAATATGATTTTTTATAGTTTTAATGTTTTTATATTAACTAAGTTGGTTGAAGAACATTTATGAGAAGTGGTAGATAGTTCCATTTGTGGAGACAACCAGGCCTAATGACAAGGTGCATCAAATACAATTTTATGTAAACACGTTGGTGTATTATTGATCCTTTTGGTATTGAATTATGTGGATATATAGTAGTAAGAAAATAATAATAAGTATAATTTACTTTTTTTCATATATATAAATTATTTAAGGATTGAACTTGTCCCATTGAAGTGAAACCTTGTCCATTATTAATCCTCTATCCATAAGATAGAGTTATGTAGACTGGGAATGTTTAATATTGAATTTTGTTTTGATTAAAGTGTTATAGAGAAGGTTTTATAACATTAATATAAGGTATAAATAACCTCATATAAGGTTTGAAGACTTTAAGTGTTGAAATATTGTTGAAACCATGTGTACCATGTTTGTCAAAAAGGTAGAATACAATCATAAGGACTGAGATATGTTGCATGGAGTATTGTTTAGAGTAAATGGTGATTAATAAAGGATTGTTATGTTAATTCAAGGTAGGTAGAATATCTTTATATATTATAATTACTATTGTTATCAAAAAGGTAATGAAACTTAGACTACATTGTTTATTGTTAGCATAATACAATTAATAGAGACTAAGATTTGGTGTTTGTGAATGCCTGGAAGGTTATATAATGTTGAAAATTGAATGTAAAATTTTTGTAAGCCTTATATAGATATATTCCAACAATTTTTTTGTCTTGAAATAGCTTATACAACAATATAATCATTTAATTGCTCTTTCAGCCTGTGATAGTGTCTTAAAACCCTAGCTTAGGGTTTGAGTGTTTGGGGGAGTTTCCACCAACCAAAAAGGCCAAAAATTGATCATTAGGTCTATTTCATCCATGAATAATGGATTAATATAGTTTAAATTTTTTATCCTCACTATTCTATACAAAAATGAGATGGTATGCTAATGTTAGTCCTAGATAAGGGCTAAGGGAGTAAGGGTGATATAGGAAAAATTGATTAGTCCAAAAAAGGAGGTCAACAAATGATTTATTCAAATAAAGGAGATAAATGGATATCTATAAAATTAATTGGTTTATAGATAAATTTTGTACATAGTACAGGCTATGGAGAATTGCTCATATGGAGGGCTAATTAAGGAAAGGCTCAATAAAGCAAGTATAGGATGCCTTGAGAGTTGTGCCAAAAGATTTTAGTTAGATTTTTATATACTAAATGAGTCCTTTAATATATATTAATTTTATTTTGGAGGTTTTTCAGGTTCTCCCAACAAGGAGGTTTACCCAAAAATAGGGCTAGTAGGAGATAAAGGCTAGGAAGGAACTTGTGAGAAGAAAGAGGATAGAAGAATTGAGTTAGTGACCTAATCAGGGTCAAATAGGAGTGAGATAATAACAAGAGGGAGGAATTTATATGGTTTAGACCATCATTGTGAATTTATTACCAAGCAAATGCCATTTTGGCATAAAAGTATTATGAGAGTGTCATGAAGGCAAAAGTGAGTATATGCACAAGAATGACTTAGTTTATTTGAAAAATGTTTTGTTATCAGAAACCAATGTAGAATTATATAATGAATCGTGTTGAAAGAAATATTATGTCCATTATTTCATCCTTTCCCCAAATGACTAAGGGAATGATTGAATGAAGAAAAGAGATTTCTTAAATGAAAGGAAAAGGTTGAGTTTGACAAAGAAGTTGATTTTCCTCTGCATCATTTTATGTCCCATGCATAAGATGAGGATAGGTATGCTATGGTTGTATCCTTTACTAATAACATGGTTTTCCAAGGTTCTATTGCATTCTTATACATTTCAAGTATTATTTGAGGGTTAGGTTGATAAAGTATGATGACCTGATTATACATCTTTTCAAACCTAGAATTGAAGTTTTTAATGGGTTTATTTGGTTACCTTTTGATACAAGCAAACTGTTGATATAGGACATTGGGGTCTATCTCTTTCTAAAATTGGGCGAGGAAGGTAGTATTAAAATGGTCCTAACTCGGGATAGAGTCTTTAGTAATGTTTAGGAACTAATCATATATAGATTTCATTAAGGTAAATGGGAAGAGTTGCATGCCACATCCTAATGTAATAAATCTATAAGCCTCAATGTATTTTTTTAGTATGTTATGTATTCCTCCTTAGTTCATCCCATGTGAAGGTTGAAATGGGGAAGGTACCTCTTAAGTTTCCTAGGTAAATCATGTACAACTCCCAGGACATTAATGGTAGAACCATCTAACCATGTCATCTTGGGCTAAAAATATCAGATAGGTTGTGAGAATGAACTAATGGGAGTCACAGTAGGTCTAGGTTGGTTGAGCATAATTTTTATATGTAAATTAGGGTGAAATTACCAATCATCCTCGATGGGACCTAGCCCTAGTAAAAGGTGAACTAATCTATAGGATGCTTCACAATCAAATAGTAGTATTACATTATTACCAATAATCCAATCTTAGCATACTCATAAAACTAAATCAATGACAAGCATGAAGTATTTTAATAAGAGGAACTCATTCTATCACTAGTTGTTCACTTCAGACTCCTATGTTCATTAAATACCCATGAGATTGGGCATTCCCTAAATGGTAAGGTGGGGATAACTATGAACTTTCATCCTTCATTTTAGGACTAATCTAAGATCATACCAAGGCATGGATGCAAGTATTTGACTTCAAAAATGGATTCTGCATGAAAAGTATCCAAGACGTGCACTATTACCACTAAAACTTCAATCTAAAGTTCACACACAGATCAAAGATTATTAAGAATATTTGATTACTATGATTTCTATTTATAAACACAAGGGGAAAGTGTAGTTCAATTTATAATAACAAATACAAAAGAGATTAAAGATTAAGGCAGAAAAGGGGGGCCTTCAGGTATAAAATGGACTCAATGCATTGATAATTGAACTAAGTGACTCTACCATACTTATACCACTATAAACTGAGTTTCACTAAAGTTATACCTCCAAAAACATATAGTGGAAAGATTCTAAGGGGACCAGGAGTATGCCTTCAATATGAGCTCTTAATAAAGATGATTACTAAGATTTTATATCAAATTACACATAAATACCAAATAGTAATTTTTATATTAACACACAAGTTAATAGCACTACAAAAGGTAAATGAGAGAACTCACCATGATTATAATAGTTAAGTACATCATAACCATGGAACACATAAAGTAACAAAGTATTGATCTAATTAACCTATCATTGACAATCATTTTAAAATGGAGTTGAAAGAGACTTGAGATAGAGAACAAACCCTTTACAAAACATAGATATTGTATTCATTAAAATAAGTAAATTTTATTACAATAATCGATTTGGGTTGACTTTATAGTCTAGAAAGCAGGTGAAATCTTGGATATAATCTGATAGCATTTTCATGCAATTTTTAATTGACCCATATATTACAATATGACTTTGCCTTTTATAGATAAGGATGGAGATAACCTCCAAATAGCATGAGGATCCCATCCTAGGCCATTATGGCCACTCATTAAAATTATAACCATAATTTAAAACTTGAAACAAGAAAATCCCCTTAAACCCATATAATATTTATGGGGGGTCACTTAATTGATACGAAGAGGAATCTGAGAAGGTCCATCTCCTAATTGCTTTGATCTGGCATCCCTATCTTAAAACATGGCTTTCATGAGGTCAAATTCCTTGTCTATCTTGGCAAGGTTAATTGGGGGATCCTTGAAGATCACCTCAACTTGAGTTTTTAATCTCTGATAGACTTGGAAGGGTGATTCCATTAACACATGGACCTTGGAGACCTAGTCGATTCTTTTTGTGGACTATGTTGATAAATCTAGCATTGCTTGGTCCCCTTCTTGGTTTGTTTTAGTTACCTTCTCCCTCATGACCTAGTCAAATTGATGTAGGTGGACTTTGAATTCCCCTTGGTCAAGAAGGGTACCATTAAAGTTGAATAGCATAGATAGATTTACCTCCTTAAATTAAGTCAATATATTCAACTTGCCCTCTTCCAAGGGTCTAGATGCAGTGCGATCCATATCCAACCACTCCTCCATATCAACCCTCATGTTCTTGGCATATGTCTTATATAATCCCAAGTTTGAGGTCAGAATTAGTTTTAGCTTTGAGAATATCCATTTGTTGATCACCAGTTGAAAATTCATGTACTTTTCACTAGTCTCTACAATCCTCTCCATTTAGGCATGGGTTCTCTAGATAATACATTGGTCTCAGCCAGAGTCCACTACTTTTCCAATGACTAAAAAGAGTAGTAAGAGGGCATCTTTGACCTACCCAATCATCCCAATGGGAAAAGTGATCTTCACTTGGGCTTATAAGGTTTGAACATGGATATGCATGTCCTCGAGGAATTTTTTAGACATATCATGAGTCACTTGGAGAATAGGTAGTGGGTCCTCATCCATAATTTTTTTCTAGTGTAATTCTTCACCTCAGTGAGGGAGAACATATTATAATGGGTTTGCCAAACCACTAAGTTCCCCTCCTGGATAAACCTTTGTGTCATTTTCCTCTTCATGCTTCTAGAGGCTTAGAAAATCTCTATTATATTTTTGGTTCACATTAGGTAGTCATCTTTAATGCATGTGACCTTGGGACCATTCCCTAGGTTGTGGGAGGTTTAGTATGGGTGGTTGGGAAGGTGGTGAAGTGTAGAGGATGAGGTGGAGGGGAGATGGAGTAAGTGGATGGGGTGAATGAGGAAAGTAGTGGAGGTAGAGGGGGCATGGGGGGAAAAAAATATGGATTATAGGGTAGGCCCATGATAACATCTACATCCACCAATGTTCCTGGGTCAAATTAACTTGATGGAGAATTGACCCTAGGAAAAGGTCATTAAATAGAAGGGAAGAAATCGGTTGGTCGAAGGACAGTCCCATGGTGCCTTGGGTAATTGAAAGAGGGGGTCAAGGAACAAGGCACTGAGGTGTTTTTACTTGGTCTAGAGGAAATTTTGAGGCCTAATGAAAAGGTTGGACTGGAGCAAAAGGCCTTCGAGATAAATCTAGAGTGTGAGTTGCCTTTTGCTTCTTCTTTGGCCTCTTACCCAGGTCGGCTCTAGATGTTGTAGTAGATGGATTAGCTAATATAAAAATATCCATAGGGGATGATGGCAGGGGACTCAAAACTACTAAGGGAAGTATCAGGCTAAATAGAGTGGGTAATGGGAGGGTTCCTACTACTATTAGTATGGTCGTAATATTCATAGTCACATTCACTAATAAAGGCACACCCAAGGAAGGCACTAAGAGGACTTTAGGTTATGAAATATATGGAGAAGAGGGGAATGAAGATGGAAGGAATGAAGATGGGGGTGTAATGGGTAAAAAGGGGGGCACCACTTTGGGGGATTATGGGAGTGAATAAAAATTGGTGGGTGCTAGGATTAGGAGTTGGGAAGTAGCAGGAGTGAGGGGTGGAAGGGAAATGGAAGAAACTAAAGGTGTGAGATCATAAACTTGGATGTGTGCCTATTTTTATCCTCACTCTAAGATCACCCTCTAACTATCAGCTACATCAAACCTCATGTTCTATGTAGCCTAGAGTTGAGGTATCGGTGGTCAATTTGGTAGCACCTAGGATACCTATCATTGAGTAGCTCATGTCTTGATTTTTCATGGCTAGCTAATGGAGATATTATAAGAGATAATGGTAGAGGTGAGGTATGAGGAACAAGAGCTATTGGAGGAGGTATAACTAGACTTGGAATATGAGGATGAGATGGTAGGGGGATGCCCTACAAGATCCTTTGGGAGATATTATGAGTTAGATTTGGGTCCTCTACAGATTGAGAAAGAGATGGAGTAGGTATAGATGGGATAACCTAAACCTTTTTTCCTTTCTTCATCTTCTTTGACATGATCTGGGACAACAATTTTTATTCATCAATAGCATCCAATTAGAGCTCCTCATCATCCTTTGTTTGATAACTGTAGTTGATATTGAGGTGGGTTGAATACTACACTAATTAAGCTCTAAATATCCCCTTGGGTTCCTAGTACTAGAGCTTTCAACATAATAGGGAGGAGTCTCACCCAAGTTTCATCTTCTAAATTGGAGGGAAGTTATTTTAGATATGGTGCCTAATTATGAGCGAGAGTGGTGGGCATGCCTTATGATAACCTTGTATATAGAATCCAAATATGCCTTCCACTAGCTGATAGGTAATCTCCTACTCTGATAGATGGTTTTAGATGAAATACAATAGGCAGAGAGGATCTTTGAGGAACCCTACAATCCATATCATGGTGTCCCCTAGTAAATCTAGTAGTCCTTTATGGCAGTGATGGAATACCTGATTGATATTGATAGTCAAGGCATCGAGACCTCATTGATTACTTGGTAGAACATCGAGTATAAATTCTATTATATGTCTTGGATGTGGTTGTGTAACTAGTGGCCATACATCTTGTAGAAGGCCACATGGACCACTAATCCCCCTAGAATCCCATGTATAAAAAGCTAAAGGCTTGAAAGAGAGTGTCCCAAAGACTAGATCCACCAGGTAGTTAATCATGTAGAAATTGCTCCTAACTCATGCATCTAGAATGGAATTGACCCAATTGAATTTGATTAATCCTTCCATGTTTGAGACTTTTGAGCATGTGACAATCATATGTAGGAGATACACCCATAGCTCATTGATGTACAAGTAGTCTTGGGCCCTAAAAAATTGGTTCAATAGGATCATGCCTACCCAAACTTCCTCTCAGAAGGTACGAACCATGTATGCATTAATATCCTCATTATTAACCCATTTAACACCTAGGTTTTCAATGCAGTCATGGAGGATGTTTTATATTTGGTAGGTCCCCATTTATACCATCATCTTATTATATTATAAGAAAAGTTGTAGTCTAGGAGGGAGTAGTACACCTTGATGGCATTCCCATAGATATCATCAATCTGGTGCTAACAGTTAGTCTAACACACATAGTCATGGACCCCATCCTACATGTAGATGGCATTGTGAAGGAAGTTATTGAATAATTAGTGTAGGGGAATGCCTCTATCTTGGCATCATCTATGTGAAGTCCACACTTCTTTTAGGATCGAAGGGCATCCTTAAACTCTACATGTTGGTCATTATCAAAACCTAAATCCCTAGGGACTTGCTTGACCATTTTGAATAAGTCATTTTAGTGCTTGAATTTGGTCAAACCTTTGGGTTTGAAGAGGATACAACTATTATAGTAAGACAAAGGGGCAATAGGGAAGATCTGAGTGCAAGAGGCACAGAATACAGAGGTGCTCTATGAGGATTAGAAATCCAAGAGTTAGAGTGTTCTCAAAGGTAGAAATGGTAACTATTAGTGAGATTTCATTATGATTTTATAAATTCATACATAAATCCCCATATATATAATAGCATTTGGAAGCTCATATGTTTTAAACTCAAATTTGAGTTGGTGGATAGAGTTTCTCTCTTTACTTCTAAATATAGAGCTATTTTTGGGCCCCATGATCCTCTATTGCCATCTAAAAATATCAATGGCAATGGGATGTATTAAAATTATCCAATTGGGACTAGCTTCTGGTGTAAACCTCACACCTGAATACCTCTAATGGTGATGTATCCTTTATACACCCTTATGATTTTATAATCCACCTTTAAGATTTGGATAGTCCTTACTAGACACTTATTGGCAAACATGTCACCAATTCCTTTATTAGTGATAACTATAATACTATAGAGAAACCTATATAATACATAATCATGACACCCTAGACACACCTAAAGACTATTCTTACAATCATTAGACTGACTTAAACACTTAGCAAGATCACACATGGATGTTATATACACAAAGCATGGATAATTAGATTTGGACTCAACACATGAAACTAAGAATAAAGACTCACATGTTCCAACACAAACCTATACATCTTATACTCAACCTATCTATACTTTTTATCCCTATACAATCTCCTTTGGATGATCAAAAGGAGTATAACAGGTCAAAAGACCTTCCTTGGCTTACACATGCACTTAAGGCTTTGTAGCCCTATTTGCCTTATTTTAGGGGCATAACTTCTCTTGTACTCCTCCTAGAAACCAACTCCAGGATGATCTGAGTACCCATTAATTTTTTACAAAACATATCTAAAAATCTCCCTAGGTTCTTTTATACATATTAGGTGTATTGATGACTATATCAGACCTAATTAGGCCTCCAGTAGCCTTGCTTGAGTGTTGGTATGGATAATGGAATCAAATGAAGACTTAAGATTGATATATAAGGTGTAAAATATATTAAAAATAATATTCAATATCAATTCTAGTCAAATTACAACTCTCCTACATAGTTAGACCCTATTGTTACAATCTTGATAGGCCTGTAACTTAATATATTAGACTAGGGTTTAGAAAGTGACCTTAACCAAGGAATTAGACATTGAAACTTGAGATAGAGAGAGAATATATAGAGATAAATATGATTACAAATAATTATAAATTTTCACTATATAGATTATAAGATACACCAAGCCATAGTTCAACCATGTTTTCAAGCAAATGGAGATGTAGAACACATCACAGGGTTTCAAGACTCCAAATAAATTTTGTTAGTCTTGTATTAGACCCCTATAAATTTTTGAGCTATCATAGAGAAGAAAATAATCCTCCAATTTTTTACTGTCAACTTCATGCTTGTTATCATGTCTCAGTCTGTGACACAGTCATCAAGAAAGCATTGAAAAACACATTAAAAAGGTCATTTTTTCCATTATCTTATAGCACATATAAATACATCATATATACCACTTTGGTTTGAATTAAATTACCATACAAAAACTAAACCATACTTAGACACCAAATCTCATATTCTAGTCCTTACACAACAACCGCCTAAAAATGGGTAAAACAACTTTTCAAAATAAAACAAATCTTAGCCACTCCATATCTCATTTGACTGACCTAGAATATCTGAAATATGACCTCATAAGGTAATTTTTGATACCAATACCTACATACTTGGCCTTTATAAAAATATTAGGCCTTATTATAATCCAAATAGGCACATTTGCAAATTTTAACATTTGAAGTCATGGTTCTGGAGGGAAAATAAACTAACACACTTACACACATTTTAAGACTTAAATAAGAACATCACAATTCTATACAAAGCATGAAGATGATCATGCATTGGATTCTTATTTTTTTAATGCCCAACATGTGGTAGGCACATGGTCACATATCTTAGAGGCTTATTAATTAACTCCTTATTTCTAACACATGTCATATACTCATTATTCCTCCTATTATAGTCAGCACCTAGGCATAGCTTTGTACTCCATGTCATTCCCTTAGGAAGGGTGATGTATCACCTAAGGACATGTGTCACATATTTATTGGTTCTGCATCCTCATATGTACCTTATTTTGACTTTCTTGGGGCCTTAGGTGGTTGTCAGCTCATCTGTATTACTAGGTGATGTAATGCCCTCTCATTTATCTAGGCTCTAACATATTTGATAGGTCCAGGGATTGGCCATTATAACACCCTAGTGACATTTTTCCTTCTCATTTGGTTGGGATCTCTCATATTATGACATCTCTAATAGGTTTGGGGACTTTCCATTTTGATAACTTAGCAATGTGATGCCTTCTCATTTGACTGGGCTCTCCCAAGATTTGACATTTTTGATAGGTCTGGGTACTATCCATTATAACACCTTATTGATGTGGCACCTTCTCATTCGATTGGGCTCTCCCAAGATTTGACATCTCTGATAGGTATAGGGACTAGCCATTTTGACACTTGGTGATATGGTACCTTCTCATTTGGTCAGGTTTTCCCAGGCTCTGACATCTTTGTTAGGTTTGGGGACTAGCCATTCTGACACCTTGGAGATGTGGTGCCTTCTAATTCAATCTAATATCTCCTAAGCTCTAATATAGCTGATAGGTTTGAGGACTATGAATTTTGACACCTTGGCAATGTGGCACCTTCTCATTCACTTAGGATCTCCTAGGTTTTAACATCTCTGAAGGTTCAAGGACTAACCATTATGACACCTTTATGATGTGGTGCCTTCTCATTCGACCAAGATCTCTTGGGATATAACATCTCTAACATGTTTGGGGAATGGCCATTATAACACCTAGAGACGTGTCCCCTTCTCATTCAGTTGGGCTCTCCTAGGCTCTGACATCTCTAACAGGTCTAGGGACTAGCCATTATAACACTTTGGTAACATGGCACCTTCTCATTTGGTCAAGCTCTCTCAATATATCCAAGGCTCTAACATCTCTGAAGTTCCAGCGATAGGTCATTCTGACACCTTAGCCACATGGTGCCTTCTTATTTATCTAGGCTCTCCCAAGATCTAACATCTTTGATAGGTCTAGGGACTAGCCATTCTAACACCTTGGTGATGTGGTATCATCTCATTCGGTTGGACTCTCTCGAGCTCTATAAAATTCACTAAAAATACTAAGTAAGAAATGAAAAGGAACATAATACATTTAAAACTTACTCATATGTTACTGAGATTTTGATTCATCATGAAGGGTGATGGATCTTCTACTCTAGGAAAGGAATGAGATCTTGAGAACTTATGCTGGAAGTGGATCTGCAATGTTAGTGCCATTATTCATAAAATAAAAAATATACCTTAGTTGTAAAAATAAAGGGGCGTGTTATTGTTTGAGAAAATTAGGGAAACATATATTCTAAGGATTTAAGTAGGCACTACTGACAAGAACAAAAGAAAGGATGTTGCAGCTCTAGTTCATGATATTTTTATATGGGTTCCCAATTTCGAAGAAAAGGGGATGTGTTGGCCATAACAATAGATTTTAAAATTTGAAAATGTGCATGAAAAGTATCATGCCCCTTGGATATGTACCAAATGATACATGGAATTATGTATCATCTAACACATATCCATAACTAGAAAAGACATCATTTCAAACCCACTAACTATTTGAATAACCTCATCTAAAGAAGGAAAAGAATAATTATCCTTTTATAAAGCTTTGCTTAGGTTTCTAAAATTTATGCACAATCTGACCTCAACAATCTTCTTTTGCACATGAACTAAATGTGTAACCTAGATTATGTGTCTTATTAGAAAAATAATTTTGGCATCCAATAATTTATGAACTTCTTTCTAAATAAGGGATTCTAAAATGGGATTGACTAATCCTTGTCTTTTTTTAAAAGGTTTTTGACCCTATAAAGGTTGCATAGTATGTGTTATGACTCTGGGATCAAAAATCATCAAGTCCTCATAAGACCACGAAATTACATCCTTGCACTATGTTATCAATTCTTGTAGTTTAATTTTTTTTGTTCAAAGTAATTCAATTTGATGTTAGCACATTTGGGATGTTCACTTGTTCTTAAAGTGACATAGGCAAAATCCGATTCATTCATTTTGGATTATCTTTATTTTTCCAATGACACCATCCCTCTAGGGATTCTATTTTATTTCAATGACACCATCCCTCTAGAGATTCTATTTTATTTTAGATGAACAATACCATCATCTCTAATTCCTTCTTTAATAGTCAGATATACTTCCTTTTCGCTAATAATTTGGGACTCAAAAGCACCAGAGTTACTCATAAACTATATAATCAGTTGGTCATCATCAAACACTTGAAAATTATAAATATTATTAGGAACTAAGGGACATGGCACAAATTCTACTAAAAATATTTACAAGTTGGATTCTTGGAGTGAGGCCTGATTTGCTACAGAGAAGGCTAATGAATGAGTTGTTTGGTTTTATTCTCTTGGGATTGATTTTATATTAAAATTTTAAATGGTTTAATCAAATCTTAGGGAATATGCTTGTACTTATTAAGGTGAGGTAATTTACATTGGTATTAGCCTTTGAACTGGTTCATAACTAATTCTAAAACTCCATACATTGAAATTTATTTGACTTATTAGGCAAATTGTAGTCCTAAGATCAAGCCTTCATACTCAACAAGGTTATTTCTAAATAGAAATCATAAATTGTATACAGTAAGGTATTGTTTCTCATCTGAGTAAGACAAAGATATTTATACACCAGGATCTTTTTTGGATCAAGTACCATCCATAGTAGTGAAATACACTCAAATTTGTGTTCATTGTTCACGGATTTTATTGTAAAAGTGTGAACTCTTGCATGTGAAGAGACAAAGTTCACTTTCTCATTCTTTGATTTGTATTATGTGATTGTGTATTTCATCCTTGGTTCTCGATCAACCCTAATTTTATTAGCTACTCCCTTCCAAGGCAACAACATATGTGAAAAATATGTTTTCCTGTAACCATTTAATGTATTTGATCAATCACGACCTAAGAGTAACTCATAGGCCTTAGGAATGTCAACTACATGAATTTTGATAACTTTTTTAACACGTGGATTAGACACAAGTTGCATGTTGACATTGATTAATTCACCAATAAGTAGGATAGTAGACTTATCTAACTAGATAACCACTTTCTTAGATTTGGCAGGAGTTAATCCAAGTTTTTTTACAAATTCTAGTGGCCATCACATTGGTTGAATCTCTTGAGACAACTAGGAAATTATGTAGTTTTCTCCAAAGATATCAAAAATTAAAAGGAAAGGTGGTACTTATGGTTTATATTTAAATATAATTACATTGGTATGTGCAAATGTCCATTTACCATAAGATGACTTGTCGATTAAATATTTTAATAAGAGCTCTATTTGTTTCATAATCTAAGCTAACTCATGTAGTTTGATGTTCACCTTGATATTCTTCATATCCTCATAAATGTTATATACACTCTTGTTGGACGAATTAATGAGTTGATACTAATAATTTCCTTTTAGAAGAGGTGGATTATTATTAGCTTTTGGATCAAGAGGAATAGTTACATTATTGTTTAGAGGTGTAAATGTGGTGAGGAGTTTTTTAATTCTTTCTTCTCATGTTATATTTATTCCTTTGAAACTGTTTAAAAGCATGGATTTCATCCATTTTATATTAAGGTTCATTCTCATCCTCACCTAGGATTGGGAAATCATAATTTTTAAACATTATTACAATACTATAAGAGTCAGATGCCCTAGATGTAGTAGTCAGACTAGACTAATTTGGAAAAAATATATATCCTTTCATCTCCTTTTAAAATACTTCAAAGGAAATACATAATTAAATATAATATAATTCACCATGTTTTGTATTATTTTTTACCCTAAACCAATTGGTCAAGGCCACCTCACATATGTATATCTCAAGAATCTTATTGGGTGATGGCCCAGGATTGTTGCTCACTCTATTGAATGGCTTGTTATCTATGGAATGTAAAATTCTTGTTATATTTTTCACTTATTATGTTTTTATCATTTTTACAAGTTAATAAACTTGTTATTAATATTTTGAACCATGCATTAAATGGCCTCTAAATCTCCCTTGGTGAAATTAGAAGTTACAACTTGTGAGGTTGTGGTATTGGCATGTACCAAGGCTTGATTTTGACTATGTTGATTAAGCACATGGATAGAATTTTTAACTTTAAATGTTGGTTTGGTGTATCTTGAGCCAAATGAAATGAGTTAAAGACATATCTATATATCATTTTGAATAGGGTTCAAAGCTATAAATTTTGGATTGATAAAATATTTGGTATAACTAAAGCTTAAATTCCTTAGGGATTCAATTGAAGATCTTTGTTAATGGCTTCAAAAAAATTATTTAAAATAATATTGCTATTATGGGCTCTACATAGAAACACATTAGTCATTGAATCTATGATCCAGGTGGATCTCTCCATTAGTGAAAAAATAAAAGTCTTCAAATTTAGTTCAAATCATTTTCACATTATAGTACTCGTCGAGAGCTTTCTAGCGCTTTTTGTGGTTCAAAAAATGGAGTCTGAATGCTCAAGATATAGCTAGTTGAAGAAATCATGCGACAGGGATGTCAAAAGTGACGTGGCATAGTTGAGGAATGCCAAGTGGACCAATCTCCATTTGACACATGGCAAATATTTAGGGGGCAAAAAAATTGTTAGGTGTTTTATTTGATGCACATGATATTTGACCTTTTCAAAATCAAAATAGGCGCCAAACCTCCACGCCACAAACACTAAGCACCTCCCTCATTCTTAGGCATTTGAATAGGCTAGGTGGCAACCAAAGTTGGCACCCAAAACTTTCTCATTTGAAAATGTAAACAAACTTTCTATTTAAAGCATTAAAACAACCACTCCCAACAAATGTGGGACTAAATCCTTGGTCAAAGTGCGCTCATGGAGGAAGGACGCCCTTGCCCACTTCCCTAGGCACCTAAAAAGGAGGAGGAGAGTTTGGAACTTGAGACTTGGCACCTAAAAGGCTAAGGTCTTGACTGCTTCAGCCACGGTGGTTGAAATGCTATAAAAGGGAGTAATTTTTACTTGTATGGACACAGATTTTTTACTATGTTTTATTTCTAAGAGGCTGAGAGCTATATGGAAGTTTGGAGATAGATACCAAATGGGATTTTCTCCAATATCCGACCTTATACACAGTAAGTAAGCCTTTTTAATTATGTCTTGTAATTAAAAAGAGAATGTTATTATTATTATTTGGATATACCAATAGATTGAATGAAGGACCAAAGCAATTTCGAAAGGGGATTGAAGACTGAGGAAGTATTCCATGTGACCGAGCTTGAGTTTATCAGCGAAGGTGGAATTCTTGGACAGAGATCAAGCCTGAGGGAAGTTGTGTAGCGTTTCAAGAATTTGTAATCCATTTGTTCACAAATTTAATAGAAACGGTCCTCACTATTAGGCGGACCCAGAGACGTAGGCAATCAATGCCGAACTCCGTTATCAATTTCATGTGGTAATTTGTCATGATTACATGTTTTATTTTCAAGTATTCTAATTTTTAATTAATCAAGATCTCATGCAATTATTTGAAAAATTAACAATTTACGACATTTAATTTTTAAAACAAAATTTGGTTTTATTGGTGAATGGAAGATATCAGTCTTTTTGACAATTTTAATTCAATTCGATAATCGAGAATACTTTGCCAAAAAAATTCAAGTTCTTTTGAGTATTTTTGAGAATTTATTTAATTTGAGAAATTCAAAATCCATATGTTTAAAATTTCACTTTGAGTTTTTCAGTGGTGTTTAGGGATCAAGTTGGTATCAGAGCAATTGATCAATGGGATTTAACAATTGGTTGTTGTTATTGCTTCTATTTTGGCATTTGTTTCGATTTTTGTGATTCAACAGGTACAATGGGCAAGTTATCAAATAGAGCCAAGCTTGATGAGATTGAAGCATATAACCAACAAATCCAAGAAGAGAATGCTTTCCTGAGAGCAAGATTGTACTCCTTGGATGAGGAGATTGCCCAATTGAAAATGGAGTTACGAGCCAAGGATGAGCTCATGGAAAAACTATAGAATGGTGGACAAGTGAAGGATTTGCCTTCCATTGTAGATGCAATCACTATGACAGATGAAAACATTGTAAGTGCATGTAAGTCATCAATTGATTTTCCTTCCCATGAAGAATCTAGTAACAATGATTTTGGTAAATTTGAACAATATACAAAAGGAATAGGTTCAAAATTACTTTTTAAAATGGGATTTAATGGAAAAGGCCTAGGAAAAGATGGCCAAGGTGATACTAACCCCATTCAGGTAGAGAATAAGCCTAATCGTGCAGGGTTAGGATACAGATCTGGTATTCAAAATGAAACAAGTGAATGCTCTGAGAAAGCAGAAGCAAGATGTGTTATGGAGAATTGTAAATCCTCTTGGATGGAAGGTAAAACACATTCTTTCTCCACACTTTCAATCATGTTGATTCTAATTCTACCAGACAACATAAATATTCCAATGTTCCTTTTGATTATGGTACACAAAATTTGTGGCACATTTATCCATGCAGTTTTTGTGGATTGTCTAATCATTGTGTAGCCAAATGTTGGAAACGTAAATCTTTGTTAGGAAAGATTTTGAAAGACTATTCTTCTAGACAGAATTCTAAGAGTAGCAATAAGAATATGTTTTGCAATAGAGTGGACAAAAGGTTTTGTACTCATTGTAACATAAGTGGACATCGGGTTGAAAAGTGTTGGAGAATTCAACCATCACACCATCCTAGAAATGATAAGATTAAGATGGTCTATAAACCTATCAATAAGGTAATTAATGAAGTTAAATCAACCCATACAAATGTTACTAAATCCACTAAAGAAATCTCACCAACTAATCAGGAAAATTGGATTAAGAGGGTTGGTAAACAATTTTTGACATTCATGTTGTCATGATTAGTGGATGCATTCATGTTGCAAAGCAAATTTGGAATCTATGTTGTATGCATAAATGACATTCACCATGCTTTGAATGTTGATATGGTTTATTGGAGTGGCCCGTAGAGAACAACCAAGGGACAGGTTAAACATACTTGGAATATTTTCTCATGTTTGGGATTTTGAAACTTCATTTTAAAACCTTGACAACAGTATATGCAGTTTATATGGACATGAGCAGTATGTCTATTTTGAGAAATTTGCATTGTAGTTGATATCTTGTCTTTTATATTGTGCAAATAGAGGCTTATAAGACCCTTTATGGGCACCGTTTCTAATTGTATTAATTATACAAACTATTTATAGCCATGCATGATATTTGCACATTCTCTAAGACCATTATTAATTTTTGGGCATTTTATTGTAACTGTCAATTGTGGTTACAAATAGCATGTAAAATTATTAAACTAACAAATTGGTTTGCAGTTGCACTTGGTGAACAATTTGCAGTGATTGGCAGATGCACCATTTTTGAGATGCGACATTTGAGCAAGCAGTGTGTTTCTATCCACAATGTGGCAATGGGTAGATATTTGCTTTTCACTAACATTTCAAGGATTCAGTTTGAATTTTGAATTGTTACTATGATATGTTGTAGTGATGTTTTTGCAAAAGCATTTTAAATGGAGACCACGCTTTTGGGGTCCAAAAGTGCTTAGTGGGGAGATTTGATCCAGGTGGATCTCTCCATTAGTGAAAAAATAAAAGTATTCAAATTTAGTTCAAATCATTTTCACATTTTAATACTCATTGAGAGCTTTCTAGCACTTTTTGCAGTTCAAAAAATGGAGTCTGAATGCTCAAGATATAGCCAGTTGAAGAAATCATGCGACAGGGATGTCAAAAGTGACGTGGCACAATTGAGGAATGCCAAGTGGACCAATCTCCATTTGACACATGGAAAATATTTAAGAGGAAAAAAAAATTAGGTGTTTTATTTGATGCACATTATATTTGACCTTTTCAAAATCAAAATAGGCACCAAACCTCCACGCCACAAACACTAAGCGCCTCCCTCATTCCTAGGCATTTGAATAGGCTAGGTGGCATCCAAAGTTGGCACCCAAAACTTTCTCATTTGAAAATGTAAACAAAATTTCTATTTAAAGCATTAAAACAACCATTCCTAGCAAATGTGGGACTAAATCCTTGGTCAAAGCGCGCTCATGGAGGAAGGACACCCTTGCCCACTTCCCTAAGCACCTAGAAAGGAGGAGGAGAGTTTGGAACTTGAGAACTAGCACCTAAAAGGCTAAGGTCTTGACCGCTTCAGCCATGGTGGTTGAAATTCTATAAAAGAGAGTAATTTTTACTTGTATGGACATGGATTTCAGACTGTGTTTTATTTTTAAGAGGCCGAGAGCTAGATGGAAGCTTGGAGATAGCTACCAAATAGAATTTTCTCCAATATCCGACCTTGTACACAATAAGTAAGCCTTTTTAATTATGTTTTGCAATTAAAAAGAGAATGTTATTATTATTATTTGGATATACCAATAGATTGAATGAAGGACCAGAGCAATTTTGGAAGGGGATTGAAGACTGAGGAAGGATTCCGTGTGACCGAGCTTGAGTTTATCAGTGAAGGTGGAATTCTTGGATAGAGATCAGGCCTAAGGGAAGTTGTGTAGCGTTTCAAGAATTTGTAAGCCATTTGTTGCACAAATTTAATAGAAATGGTCCTCACTATTGGGTGGACCCAGAGACGTAGGCAATCAATGCCGAACTCCGTTATCAATTTCATGTGGTAATTTGTCATGATTGCATGTTTTATTTTCAAGTATTCTAATTTTTAATTAATTAAGAGCTCATAAAATTATTTGAAAAATTGACAATTTATGACATTTAATTTTTAAAATAAAATCCAATTTTATTGGTGAATGGAAGATATCAGTCTTTTTGACAATTTTAATCCAATTCGATAACCGAGAATACTTTGCCAAACAAATGCAAGTTCTTTTGAGTATTTTTGAGAATTTTTTTAATTTGAGAAATTTAGAATCCATATGTTTAAAACTTCACTTTGAGTTTTTCAGTGGTGTTTACGATTCAATCTAGGGAATTCTTATACATTTCCAACACTTATTGGTTGGCAAGCCTATACATAATATCAATATAATTATACATCTTCTAGAATCTTGAATTAAAGGTTGTAATTGGTTCAATATGATCCATTATCATATTATAATGGCATTGATACACCACACTTGGTTCGATGACCTATCAAAATTTTGCATCAAATATGTCACTACATTGGTCCCATGTAGTTATTGATTTTTATAGAATATTTAAGAACCAATCATATACAGCATCTTCTAAGGTGAAAGGTAGAATCATGCATGCTACATCTACAAGAATTCCATTTATAAATCTCAAATAAGACTTAAAGGATTTGATGTGTTCCTCAGAATAAAGGAATGTGCTTCTCAATATTCTTAGTAAAATCATTGATTACACCAAGGACACTGATTGCAGAACCAACTAGCCAATTCATGGTGAAAAATGGAGGTGGATTTCCCTAGACTAGCGAGCTTGTTTGATTTTGTGATATCATAGGTACCCCTCTATCAAATCTTAGTCTTCTATGAACCTGTAAAGGTGATAGATATAATAGACCAAGATTTGAGGTTGGCCTTGTTACCCTAGATGGTAGATCTAGTGTATGAGAGCTTAATTGAAATTAATGGTAGAATGTTATGGCCCTCCTTCTAACACCAATTAAAAACATATTGATGTTGGTTTTATGCACACCCTCATATTCTTAGGGGTATAAACCCTCTCATATTAGGATCAATGACTAATCACTCTAAGTAATAAGTTATAGGTATGGGTAAGTGCACAAAGTTGGGGGATAAAATGGGGCCTACCTGAGGACATGTTTTTCCTAAAAAATCTAAAATCTAGAATTTTATAGATAATTTGAGATGGCTACACTCAAAATTTGAAGATGGTGTAAGAACAAGAATTATAGAATTTTGATTCTAGTATCCAAAACACCAAAAAAAAATTAAATGGTTAAGTATAGCTAGGTCAAACATCTAAAAATTGAATAGGAACTCTTTTTTTTAAGGAAAACAAAGTAGGTAGTCAGTTGTGTTGCCACTCATATTTTGAGCATCATTTATTATTGTTTAAAACTGTTTGGTCAAAGTTTAGATAATATCATGTAGTTTTTAACCAATATTTTTTTTTTAATTTTTTGATGATTTTTTTATTAATTTTAAAAGTAAATAGATCCTGAAAAATGATGACAAAATGGATAGTCAATCGTGTGGCCTCCCTAAGTACATCAAAAGGATGAAAACTAGGTTTTTTTAATGCGTGTATAATTAGGCTTAGTTTATAACCCTATAATTTTTTTTGCATTTGGATCAATGAAAAAAAAGATATGCAAACATATACAGGCATGTATATTTGTGGTATGTAGTGTCCTAAAAAATCTATATTTAGAAATCAACATGGATTAAAACCTTGAAATTATCCAAATATTATAAAAATCATATATTTGGATAGAGGAGAGTGTGTCCATCATCATGGTAATATTTTATGAATTAGATCATAAAAATCCATAGTGTATTTGGTGATGGAAGTTGAATTTAATTATTTTTTATCAATACTCTCATATTTAATTGTGTTGACGAGTCCAAGCCTTTGGCTTAGGAATCCAAGCCATTTTTGAGCCAAAAGGCTTGGTTTTTGAATGCAAAACCAACATAACATGTATGCACTATAAAATGTGTACAAATTTAAATTAAAGAAATGCATGAGTTTGAAATTGAAAACAATGAAGAAGGCCGAAGGCGCGATGGTGGGGAGCGACGGTCTGCAGCTTGGCGGCCAGCATGACGCCAGTAGAATGGAGCGACCTCTGCCTGGGGGTTTTGAGCAGCAGGCGAAAAGGATTTTTATTGCGAAGAACTCCAAGGTGTAAAAAATTAACGGATGCCTGCCCAGGTCTCTGGAGAGACCGGTTCTGGTAATTTCTTAGGATGCTGTGCAAGAGGAGGTTGAATACCTATCGACACATGCCCTTATTTGCAAATTCTTGGGAATCCATATTTCTTTAGCAGCATTGGAAGCCTGGATTAGGAGGACTTGGCAAATTGCTGGAGATTTTGACATCCAGCTGGCAGGAAATAGTTACTTCATTGTAAATTTTTCTTCTGTAGCAGACCAGAACAGGATTTTTGAAGGTGGGCCTTACTTCTATGACAGAAATGGCCTCTTCCTTAAACCCTGGCATGCTGGTTTCAACTCAGCGGAAGATCTCCTAGCCTGTGTTCCTGTCTGGGTTCATTTGCCGAGACTGCCCCTGGAGTTTTGGCGGGAGGATATCCTCCTTCAGATAGCGAACCTGCTTGGAACACTGATGGCAATTGTGCACCAAACTCTGGATAAAAAGGTAATTTCCTATGCCCATATTTGTGTTGAGATTAATCTGAATAATCCCCTTTCAAATTCTCTTGAGATTTGTCTGGGAAGCTCATCTTGGATCCAGCAAATCGACTACGAAGCCATTCCGTTCTGTTGCCGCATTTGCCATGTGTATGGCCATTTGCACAAACAATGCCCGCAGGGGGTCAAAGAGATTGATACTCAAGGAGAAGTGGTTGGGTCTCGGGGGCCCAATTGGGATAGAGGAGCCAGACAGCCGAAACATTTGGGGGTAGCCCATATACAATCAGGCGGTTTGAATAAAGGCAAAAATTTGGTCCAAATAGAGGGTGTTGAATAGGGCATTATTGGTTCCAAGGGTCCTAACAAGGATGGATTTACCACAGTCAGGCACCGGGGGAAGTCTCAGGGTCAAAAAAGGGCAAATTATGATAGACAGAATGAAGTTGATTTTAACAGATTTGAAGTGCTGGACACCATGAATATAGAGGATGGAATTCCAGAGCCGTTACAGACGGAGGAAGAAGGGACAATGGAACCATCTGCCCCTGGGGAGGAAACTACAGCCTTAGTTATTCGGCCGACACAGGGGACTAACAGGGTAATGCAAGATGCGTCTAGCTCTGATTTGCTGACCAAAGGGGATTTGGAAGTTTAATGGGCCGACTTGGCAAAGGAGGTGGAGGCATCCAAAACTGAAAAAGGTTCCTCCTCTAGCCTGGGCATTATGCCAAGACCATTTAAGAAGCCTACTGGCCCCAATCCCTCACGAGCGGGATGCAGGAAAGATCAGGAGAAACTAAAAATTGTAGGGGATCTAGTAGAGGCAGGGCATGTTAAGCCCTTGGATGAGCATTTCACACACGTTACCCAATGATTGTTCTCTCCTAGAATGTGAGGGGTTTGAGTAGCTCTCCCCGACAAAGAGCTATAGTTAAACTGGTTCATGCTAATTCTCCAGACATCTTGTGTATTCAAGAGATGTGGCTATCTACTATGCAGAAGCGTTGTTTCTTCAATCACAGTCAATGCGTGGGGGCAGCTGGTTCTTCTGGTGGGCTGGCAGTGTGTTGGAATCCAGATTGCATAACCTCGCTTGGCTGGTTGGCCAACAATTCTGCTCTCACAATGATAGCCGTCTCGAAGGAATCAGGGGAAACCATACTAGTTACTAATGTTTATGCCCCTATGGACCTTCCTGGACAGCGAAATTTGTGGGATCATGTTCAGTTTGTCAGAAGTTGCCACCCCTACTTGCCATGGATCTTGACAGGAGACTTTAATGCTGTCCTAAACTTGGAGGAGAAGAGAGGTGGTCTGGCTCAGCTTGGGCCTTCATCAGAATTATTTCGGCAAAATATTGACCTTCTACGCCTCTCAAATGTTAAACCTCTCAATGCCACATTCACCTGGAGTAACAGGAGGAGTGGAGAGGATGGTATTTCGGAACACCTTGATAGATTTTTGGTTTCTTGATATTGGCACTATGGTTCCACGTCCATCACTTCGGAGATCCTTGACTAGGGTGGATCGGATCATTGGCCGATTAAGTTGTCCACTAACCATATTTCGGCCCCAAGGAAGCCACCCTTCAAGTTTCAACTTATGTGGCTCAGAGAGTCTTCCCTGCATGAGCTCATGGGCCAGTGGTGGCGCCAGGGCAGACCCAACTTTGGTACAGCCATGTTCTCTTTTGCCAAAAAACTCTAGTACATCAAAGGGAGGCTTAAGTATTGGAATCTCCACAGCTTTGAGAACCTTCATACTATGAGGAAGAAGGCCCAGGCCCAGCTGAATGTGATTACTAGGCAGATTAGAGACAGCAGCCTGTCTGAGGAGCTTCTTGAGGCTGAATCCCAAGCGGTGAAAGACCTTGTTGAGTGGGAACTCAGAGAGGAGATAGGAAGGTGATAGGAACACTGCCTTCTTCCACAAGTCTACCCAGGCTAGGCGTAATAGAAGCTATTTAACTCACTTGGTGACCCCGAATGGTTCTCGATTGAGCTCTTTGCAGGACATTTCTCAAGCAGTGGTTAACCACTTTTCTAGTTTGTTCTCTGTAGGGCGGCACCCCTCTGAGATAGCTAAAAATACAGTGCTGTCCTGCATCCCTTCTATGGTGACTCAGGAGTTGAATGAGTACCTGATGAGGCCTATAGAGCAGACTGAAGTGGAGGGGGTGGTATTTAGTATGAAACGTGGCAAAGCCCCTGGGCCGGATGGTTTCCCAGTGGAGTTCTATCAGGACTTCTGGGATGTCATCAAGCATGATCTCTTTGATGTTATACAGGAATCCTTTACCAACAGAGAAATGCTGAGGGCCTTGAATGCTACCTTCCTTGTCCTTATACCAAAGAAAGAGCAGGCGGATCAGCTGGACCAATTCAAGCCTATTGCGCTCTGTAATGTGATATACAAAATTATTACGAAGCTCTTAGCGGAGAGGCTTAAAAGCTATCTCTCATTGATTATCTCAGAGGAGCAGGGTGGATTTGTGGCTGGCAAGTAGATCCTGGACGAGGTTGTTATAGCTTCTGAGGCCATCCATTCTATGAGCACTTCTCAAGAGAGGGCCATGGTTATCAAGCTTGACTTAGCTAACTCTTATGATAGAGCCAGCTAGAGATTTCTGGGAAGAATCATGTGGGCCTTTGGGTTCAGCCCTGCTTGGATCCAATGGGTCTTGAGTTGTGTTACCACGCCCTCCTATTCAGTTCTCATCAATGGACAGCCAACTGAACTTTTTGGGGTAGCTAGAGGCCTAAGGCAAGGTGATCCGCTGTCACCTTATCTGTTTATCATTTTGGTGGAGGGATTGGGCTGACTGATCAAATTCTAGGTTTCTCAGAATATTGTGCAGGGTTGGCAGTGGGGGAATGGCTTAGTCACGTCCCATCTTCAGTTTGTTGACGATACTATGCTGGTTGGGAAAGCTCACATTCGTGAGGTAGAAGCTTTTAGGGACACCCTTGACATGTATCTGGATGCTACGGGGTAAAAAATCAATGACCATAAGTCCTCCGTCTACTTCTTCAACACTCCTAGCCCGATACAGAGGAGAATTGCAGCCATTTTGAGATTTCAAATTCAGGTTCTCCCAGTTGTTTATCTGGGCATTCCTATAGTGGTTGGTAGGCAGCCATGCCTATTCTGGCATAATGTTCTGGATAAGCTGAGACAAAAAGTGAATCACTGGATGCACAGATGGCTCTCCACTGCTGGGAGAGTTACTCTGCTGTAATCAGTGATTCAAGCTCTTCCTGTGTACCGCTGCATGGTGCTGGCTGCTCCGATCTATTTTCTCAAAGAATTTGACGCCCTGTCCCGCCAATTCCTTTGGAGTGGCTACCTTCGGGGCACCAAATGGAGCCTGGTCAAGTGGGACATAGTTTGCCGGCCTAAGAAAGATGGGGGGCTTGGATTGAGGTCAGCCATCCTGGTTAGCCAAGCGCTGGCTGCTAAATTATACTGGAGATGGTGTTCTAATTAGTCTCAGATGTGGGCTCGGATCATGGCTCTTAAGTATTTTTCAGGGGTGGATCCCTCTGTCATTGCCTGAATGCCTCTTAAGAGGGGCAGATCCATGATTTGGAGTACCCTCAAAGTGGGAGCTCAACTTATTAAACACAACCTTTTCTGGATTTGTAAGACGGGGGAGCAAGCTCTCTTCTGGGATGACTCGTGGGATGGGGCCCCCCCGCTCTCGTCCTCTCACCCGCATCTACAGGGCTTATGTGAGGCTTTCCATGAGGCTGGCTGGACCAATGTGGTGCACTACAAGGAGGAGTATAGAGTGGGCTTGGCTACTTGCTTTAGATGGAAAAATTCCTTAGATTGGCCCCCTGGCGGATCCTTGGAGAGCAGGGCTGAGCTCTCTCAGATACTTGCTTCTAGGAACTGTAACTCTCTTCAGGGGAGGCGGGTTATCTGGAAACGACTCTGTCTCGGTGGGTTATCAGACTTTGTCGAAGCAAGTTCATGGTGATGTGATTTTCCTCTGGGGGAAGAAAATTTGGAATTATGTTACTTGGCCCAAATGTAATTTCTTTTTATGGATGCTTGCGTACAATAGATGCCTCACTTGGGACAATCTGTGCAAGCATGGTTTTCAGGGGCCTTCCAGATGTGTGCTCTGCTGCAAAGAGGTGGAAATAGGGGCGCACATGTTCTTTTAGTGTAATTTTGTCAAACAAATTTGGCATAGATGGTGGCAAGCTTGGCGCAGACCCTGCTGGCATGCCTCTTCCTTATTAGACTTCTGGGAGCGCCTTAATCCTCCCCCTTCTAAAGCGTCGACCCTCCAGGCGACTTGGTTTTCTGGTCCGGCCTTTATTCTATGGAACGTGTGGAAGGAAAGGAACAGGCACGTTTTTTGAGCTGAGTAAAGGAAGGTCGACGCCATTTGGGAGATTGTTTGCACAACTCTGCAGGAGACTCTTACTGCCAAAGGTCTCAGTTCGGTTGGGCTGGGAATGGAGGAGCTAAATACTTTGGTCAACACTGCTGGCAAGCCATGGGTCATGACTCCCTTTGCCTCTCTTAAGAATTCGCTGATGAGAGATAGGCACGGCCACAAACCTATCAACAGACTTGGGCGTTGGACTCTTCCCCCTCCTGGCTTCCTAAAGATTAACACTGATGGCTCCTCGCGTGGGAACCCAAGGGATGCAGGAATTGGAAGAGCTGGGCGCGATAGTTCTGGAAATCTTCAATTTGTTTTCTATGTCTATAAAGGTTGGTACTCTAATAATTATATGGAGGCATTGGCCGTCCTTCAGGCATTGAAACAAGGATGTCATCTGGGTTGGCAAAACATTATCTGTGAGTTGGATTCCCAGGTCGTGATTGATATGATCAGTAATCGTAATTTTGCTAATGCCGAGTGGAGATTGGTTGAGGTTGTGCAACAGGTTCTTCAGTTAAGTTCTTTGTTGGATTCCATCACTTTCAAGCATATCCCCCATGAATGGAATGGGGTTGTTGACTATTTGGCCAAGTGGGCTTCTGAACAGGGACCCCAGTGGGAGATCCTGGATTATAATTTGCTGCCTTTGCAATGCTCCCAGAAGTTGACTCTTCTGGTGGAGCAGGATAAGGCTGTGTAATGCTTTTGGTTTCCCTTGTTTTTGAATAAATTTTTACCCTGGTTAGTGAGAAATTGAAAACAATGAAATCACGTACATGTTATTAGTGGCAATAATGCATATGCATTATTACCACAAATTCCAATAGCATGTACATGTTATGGTGTAATCAACCCATGAGTGGTTAAAATGGAAAATGGGGATGCATTAGAAGGTGGGTAGTGGGAAGGAGGTCATTTAATAAAGTAAATGTTACATTTATATTTTTATATTGTATTCCTTACTTTATAAGTTTACATTTATATTGTTACATAATATTCCTTATACTTTAATTTTATTTAAATAAATATAATAAATTAGTGTCACTCTACATCTTATAGAGTCGGTCTCATATATTCACTCATTACGATGTGGAAGATAGTTTTTAAAAATCTAATATGGTCATTACTTAGGCATTTTCAAGGTCTTGGTATTGAACTTAGGGATTTCAAGGCACAAATTTTACGATTGATATCCATTTTTTGTAAACATGTAGTCATTTTTTAGGTTTTTGTGCCTTCCAAATTATTTGTTGACATTTTGAAGAGTCCTAAGTTTATCAAAAT